>LOEQ01010317.1:4808-26598 GCA_001685075.1 Bramus lutescens | reverse complement strand
TCTTGTAGCTTATATTAACCCATTATTCTTATCTATTTTAGCCATGTGGCTCAGCACCTTTCACAGTGGGGCAGATCACATGTTGCTTCTTCAGAGTCTGGGCAGAAGTGTGGGGAATGGGCTTCCTCCTTTCCAGTATTCTCCTGTTCTCAGCTCCTTGCCTCTACTTCCTGTCTGGTTGACATGCCTATACTTCCTGCCTGGAATATCAGCGTTTTATTAAAATACATGATTGTCAGAATACAGACAATTCTCCTGCAAAACTTCTTGATGTTCTAGCTAGAGCAATAAGACAGCAAAATGAGATCAGAGGGGCACAAATCAAAAGAGAAGTCAAACTCTCACTACTTGCTGATGATATTATAGTTTACAAAGAAACCCAAAAAAATTCTTTCAAGGAACTTCTACAAATCACAAACACTTTTGGTAATATAATGATTAACTCAAGAAAAAAAAAGGACAAATGGATGGATCTAGAAAACATATTGAGTGAGGTAACCTAGACCCAGAAAGACAATTATCATATATACTCACTTATAAGTGGTTTTTAACCTTAAAGCAAAGAAAACCAGCCTACAAGTCACAATTCCAGAGAACCTAGACAACAATGAAGACCCAAAGAGAGACATATATAGATCTAATCTACATGGAAAGTAGAAAAAGACAAGATCTCCTGAGCATGAAGACCATGGGAGAGGTCTGAAGGGGAGAAGAGAGGAAGGGAGGGGAGCAGAGAAAACTCTATAGCTCAATAAAATTAATTTTTTAAAAAGGAAACAAAACAATACAATCAAACAAACAAACAAAAAACCCAGGGACAGAAATTGAGGTTATACTTGTAGATCAGAAAAGCAAAACAGCCAGCCATTGACTCTTACCTCTACCTCAGTATAAAATGACAATCCTGCCTTCAGTAATCTCAGAAGGAGACTGTCTGTCTGAGAACTGTCTCCTCCCATTTTATATTAGTCTCCAGTGCTGGGATTAAAGGAGTACCCCACCAAGTCCTGGTTTCTATGTCAAACTAGGCTGACTACTGTGATTAAAGGTTTATGTCACCATGGTCTTTAAATATGTCCTTGGGGCTGTTTTACTATCTGAACTTAAGGCAAGCTTTATTTATTAAAATACAAAGGAAATATAACTATAATTCTACATTATCAATGTATGTTGTGGGAGTTCCTTTATTCCTTTCCTTTAGGAAATCATGTAGGGTTTCAATCTCCAAACAAAGGAAAGGTGCAAAAAAGCCCAGTTCTGTATTCTCTGTGGCTATTGCAGCTTTCTCCACTGAAGTTGCCAGCTGCTCTCAGATTTTGACCATACTTTGGCACAAACCCAATTTGTAGTGAACATGTCATCACTGTTTGACTGGGGGCTTCACCCCAGCTCCTAGCATAAGCTTCCTTCTCTTGTGAAGTTGCCTTAGTCCAAACTCCACCTCATAGACTGCCCGCCAAACAGTGAACCCTCCCCAGGGAAGGTTGGGACCACTCCCACAGGCTATTTAAACTGCCCCCCCCAAAGGAAATGAACATGTGATCTCTAGTTTTTGCATGGTCTTTCCCTCTCCATGTTTTCCTGGCGCCACCCAGGAGCACTCTATTAAACATGGCATTTTTAATTCAGTCTGATTGGGATTATTTGTGTTGGTGGGAAAGCTCATTCTAAGAGAAAATACCTAACAATCACCACTTGCCTACAACCTATATATTTTACCTTCTTTTTTAATTTTATTTATTTTTATTTTTTATTAAAAAATCTCCACCTCCTCCCCTCCTCCCATTTCCCTCCCCGTCCCCCACTCCCCCTCCTCCTCTCTCTTCACTCCAACGAGCAGTCAGGGTTCCCTGCCCTGTGGGAAGTTCAAGGTCCTTCCACCTCCATCGAGGTCTAGGAAGGTGAACATCCAAACAGACTAGGCTCCACAAAGCCAGTCCATGCAGTAGAGTCAAAACCCAGTGCCATTGTCCTTGGCTTCTCAGTCAGCCATCATTGTCAGCCACATTCAGAGAGTCCGGTTTGGTCACATGCTCCATCAATCCCAGTCCAGCTGGCCTTGGTGAGCTCCCATTAGGTCAGCCCCATCGTCTCAGTGGGTGGGTGCACCCCTCACGGTCCTGATTTCCTTTAATTCAGGGCCATGACCTCTTTTCCCTCAATCTCTGGGACCAGAGAACACAACTGAGAGTTGCTTTGCTCAGTATACCTGTTGGTATACTTTTTCAATTTGGCTTGCTCTGGCTTACTGCCTTGGCAGAGAAACTTATTATTGGGGGAGGGAGCAGAAAAATCTATTCATTAAGTAAGATGAATATTCATCCACCAGCAATTGTTGCAGAACATCATTAGAGATTTGGAATATAACTATTATATTTTAATTGGAAAGGAATTCTGAGTCTTGAATTGTAAATACTTGTGAATAATTTACCCTTTGTCAACTCAGTGTCTACATGTGGTATCATAGGGACCTGGATGAATATGAGATGTGAAAATCATCTTTTCTTTGAAGCAGTAAGATGTTTGTCCTGACTAAGAGTACTAACAACAGCACAGGAGGCAGTCATCAGTTTTGTGTATAAGCCAGTAGCCCATTCATTTTCTTTACATCCTCTCAGGAACAGCTAACACTTGAGTAGAAGGGATCCACACTGGGTGGCTGTGGAAGTCACATTTCACACTGCCAGAAATAGTGGTGTGGCCCATACCTTTAATCCCAGCACTCATAATGCAGAGGCAGGTGAGTCTCTGAGTTTTAGGCCAGCCTTGTCAACATAGTGAGTTCTAGAATTGCCAGGGACACACATGAGAACAGGTATTGTTTACTACAAGAAAATTCTTGCTTAAAAGATTCTTTCAATGATGAGACCCTTTAGTTTCAGTCTAAACAATGGCTTTTACCATATGTTGATAATGCACCTAAATCACCTGACACATACCAATTAGAAATTGTCTTACTCTACATAGCAGTCATTCTTTATCATCAGAGTTCCAGGAAAACTAAAGAAAAATAGCAAATATTCAAGAGTCCATAGAATAAAGGATGTTCAATATCATTTCTTGTATTTTCTTTTGTTGCAGAATATTTCTCTATGCAAAGATATGTTGCATTAGTTTAATATGTAAAGATGTTTTGCATTTGTTTATGTTGCAGAATATTTGTTTAGCTATGTAAAGATGTGTTCCTGTTTTACCTTACCTCCCTAAGACACCTGGTTGGTCTAATAAAAAGTTGAACAGTCAATAGTGGGGGAGGAGGTATAGGCAGGGAGAGTAAGGAGGAGAGGAAATTGAGGCTTGGAGAAGAAAGGAAAGGATACAGCAGGAAGGTACTAGGTTCCAGACAGACAGACATGGAGGAAGCAGGAAAGTAAGACATACAGAATGAAGGAAAAGTAAAAAGCCCCGAGACGAAACATAGATGACAAGAAACAGGTTAAATTAACTTATAAGAGCTAGCAGGACAAGCCTAAACTAAGGCTGAGCATTCACAATTAAGTCTCTGTGTCATTATTACGAATTGGTTGGCAGCCCAAAGAAAATTCCAATTCCTTTCCCTTACACTTATTTTGCTATTGATCAAGATTTCTTGGTTTTACATATATGAGATCATAGTCTTACAATATCTGAAAACTTAAGGAATACATGAAACAAGAGAAAGGAATATCCCTACTGTGTAACTAGACTAAAATGGACACTATTAGAACATGTTTATATTGATTTCCAATTCTCTTGAGTAATTGTTTATACAGTAGAAATTGTATCATTTTCAGTGAATTTTAATTCACTTACTTCTTCAAAATAACTACTATATTATATATTATTTGCCTGAATCTTATTTAAAAGTCATCAATGTCATTATTTTATTAATGAGGCTATATAAAAGCTATTGTCAAAGTTTTAAAGCTATGTGATTGTTCAATCTTTTTGCAAAAAAAAAAGGATTCCCAACAGAATTTTATTTTAATGCATTTTATTTTAATGTTGAAAAAAAGTATCACGAAATACTATGTCTAAAATACTATAGACTATATCCTGTATATTCATAGTATATTCATGGCAGGTTCAGAACTCATAAAATTAGGTTAGTTTAAATGATGATATTGGGTGGAGTCTGAGGGACCTCACCAAATGCAGTGACTTCTGCTAATTTAGCTTCCATCCCTGTGTTTTTAATCCTGTTCTTCCTCACCTGTAGTAAGATGTCTTATCATTATCATTTTTTCTTTGCTTTATAGCATTTTTACTGTTTATGTTACCAAGACTATAGACTGCTAAGATTTCCACACTTCCACCCTTGTACAAATTAAAAATACTTTTACTTGTGACATGATTGGCTTCCCAGATTGGCTTCATGGTCTTCAGAGTCCCCCAAGAAACTATATGTTCCAAAGATATATTTGGTTTTATTTTTGCAGTGAGTTGAATTTCCTATTTTATTATTTATTTATTCACTTTCTTTTCCTAGAAACTATTCCCCAAGGTTTATATTGTTTGCTGAGGCCACTTGTTTGTTCCTGGCTTCCCAGAGCCAAAATAATCACAAAGAAATTATATTAATTAAATCACTGTTTGGTCAATAACTTAAGTGTATTGCTAGCTAACTCTTATATTTTTGGTTAACCCATTTCTATTAATCGGTATATCGCCACATGGCTGTGACTTACCGGCAAGGTTCCATCACATCTGTCCCCTGCAAAGGCTTCAATGGCTTCTCTCCAAACTCTGCCTTCTTTCTCTCTGCATTCAGTTTAGTTTTCCCTTCCTAGCTCTACTCTGTCCAATCACAGGCCAAACTGGTTTCTTTATTCATTAACCAATAAAAGCAACAAATATACAGAAGGACTTCCCACACCATTGTATCACTGCAAACATTTCCAAGCCAAAAGGATAAACAGTATATAAACTCTTAAATATTATTTTTCTCAGTGTCATGTTCAATTCTTTCAGTTCAAAACTCCAACTTTCCTATCTTTTAGGTGTGCCTTTGTTACTTTGACTTGTTTCAGTCTTTCTGAGTAATAATTTCTGTTAAGTGGGCTGACACTCACTTTGATTACACATAGATTTTGATTTAATTTGATTATTTTTCCTGCTTTTTATTTGTCCTTCTTGTTCTGTAATTTACCCCCTTCTTAATTTGGTCAACATTTGATTATATAGTAGCTCCTTTATTTTTAAAAAATTACTTTATCCGAGTATAAATGATGCCTTTTGTAATAAATTTTTTTCATACAATATATTCTGATTAAGTTAATCCCACCAACTCCTTCCCAAATCCCTAACAACACAAAGGCCCAACCACCCAAATCCACACCCTATCTCTCTATCATTAAAATACAAACTGAAATCTAAAATAGAAACATTAATTACAACATAAACTAACAACAGGTAAGACAGAATAAGTTAAAGTTAACAAACAGAAGGAAAAAGAGTAAAGAAACAAATTTAAAAAGTCAAATAAAATAGTCAAGAAACACAAATAGATACAAACACACATGTTCACACACAGAAAAATCCCATAAAAACACAAAACTAGAAATCATAAAATAGACGCAAAGGATTTGTAAGAGTTTTGTTGTTGTTGTTGTGTTTGTAAAAAACACAGGAAGAAGAAACACTGACAAAGAATTATGAAACAAAGTATCTCTGAAAACATCATTGGGTTTATTTTATGTTGCCATTTACTGATGGGCAGCTAATCTCTGTGAGTTTATATGTGCATTTGTTCTGTTGTGTTTAGAAGGCCTTGTTTCTTTGGTGTCTTCCAACCCAACTGTCTTTTAAAATCTTTCTGTCTCCTCTTCTATAGGAATCTTGGGCCCTGAGGAAAGGGATTTGATTGAGATCAGTGTCTTGCTCAGCCATCAGAGAAGTCAATATGTGGGAACAGAGATCCACAGCTGGACAAAGAAGAGAGTGAGAGACCTTGGAACACTGTTCTAAATAGGATGTCTTCCTTTCAGTTTGTATTTTACTTCTGAAAGCCTTAGCAAGCTAGCTTTCCAAACAATTACAGCAACTAATTTCTGTACTCTGCCCCTCATAAATAACTTTGACTATAATCGTTCTATAATTAAGTTCATTCCAAAATTATTTGCTGAATGTGATCAAAGTATAAAGCTTTATAATATTATTGCACAATTAAAGATGAATCATATGCAGTCCTTAAAATAATTATTATGCTATATATTTGCTTTGCAACAGGAAAATTATCTGAAAACAGTGTGGAGAGTATCTCGGATTGTCAGTAACCTTCAATTTGATACCTGTGTAATTTTTCTATTATGATGAGGACATGTCCAGTATGTAGGAGAAGTTCACTATTTTAAGCTAGAAGAAAGAAAAAAGCAATGCTCAAACATGAAGACTCATACGTGCTGCCTGAATAACTCTAAGAATGGTGTGATGCCCAGAGCGCAAACCTAAGCAAGACAGAGATGGGTCTAGAGAAAGGCAGAGGGGGAGAATCAAATCTTCAGCACCCTGAGGCTCAGATATGTGGGCAGAAGCCAGAATTCTAGAAAAAAAAATTGGTGTCAAATGTAAATAATTTTGACATAGAGAAAGACCTTCTGTTGGAAAAAAATAAAACTATGTTAAAATAATTGGCATATTTCAGATTATTTTAATGAATAGGTGGTAGAGCCCCAGCCACCACTCTTCTTGTGCCCCTCTTATTTCCTCATCCCTCTTTTCTGGTCTATTTCAGCCTCTCTCTCTCTTCAACACCATATCTCTGGGCTGTTATTTAAAAAAAAAAAAGCCATGGAATGAATAGCTCATGGTAACAGAAATCTATCCTTGCAGTCCTGAAAGCTGAGAAGTCCAAAACAAAGTGCTGGAATACTCCAGGACTGATGAGCGTCCTTCTCACTGTGTCCTCTCACAGTTCCCTGCCATCTCTTGTACAAGTGCACTAGTCATATGCCAACACTTTCTGACGCAAGGCCTGACTGCTGCCAAGGTCCATCTCCAACACCATACAACTGGCAGTCAGATCTCAATTCAAAATTTTGGCTATTGAGAATCAGCCCTCTTTTTTTTTTGCACGGGGCATTTTAGGTCTGTAGGTGTGTTAAAATTAATCCCGTCTTCCTTTGTTGCTAGGAATGTCTCCATTTGGTACCCTTGAAAAGGGAAGAGTCAAATAGTAACCTTTGAGTCACAGGTGAGTCTGACCTACAGCCATGCCTGTGTTGTATAAACTAAACATGTATTTCCCTCAGAGCTTTGCAGCTTTAGATTTATAAAAAGGGCACCGTGAGACCCAAATATTTTTTTGCATCTGTGTAGGCAGAGGCTTCTTATTCGTTCCCAGCCAACCACACCTGAGATAATCACATAGAAACTGTATTAATTAAAACACTGCTTGGCCAGTCACTTAGGAGTATTACTAGCTAACCCTTATATCGTAATGGTATCTTAAATTAACCCATTTCTAATATTTTAAATTTTACCACAGGCTCGTGATTTACTAGCATGGTTCTTGCTGATGGCTTTCATCTTTCTCCTCCAGCAGCTACATGGCATCTTCCTTAACTCTGTCTACTCTCTCTCCATCTCTACTTGAATTTTCTGCCTGGTTTTACTCTGTTGACCCAGTGGCCAAAGTCAGTTTCTTTATTAACCAATGGCAATAAAATATATTCATAGCATACAGAGAGGAATCCTATATCACATCTGGATTTACAGTTTATGGAAACTATCAGCTTACACATTGTCTAAAAATCATCAATTAATCTAAAAAAGAAAGTGTAATTGAGAAGGAAAAATGTCATAAAGTACAGAGGACTATATCACACCATGGCAGAAGAGGAGCCTGGAGGACAGATGTGTGAGTGAAAGAGACTACACTGGATAGTTAAATCTCTTTCCAAGACAATTATCTAACTCTTATGTTGATTGTGTGCAGATTAATCTTCCTAAAGTTCAAATCTCTTTCAACATTGAATGTTTGATTCCTTCCCACCCTCAGCTCTTTTCTGTCTTTTCCAACCTTCCCTTCCCAGAACCAAGCCCTGATGACGTACTCTTCAAACACTGATGTGAAGCCATAAGCAATGAATGATCCAGCCTTCCCCCTAGAACCTTCCTCATTATGTCCACCCATTCCTACTCATTGATTCCATCAACTCCAGTTCAATTTTCAGGACTCTGCTTATAATCCCTTTTTCTAGACTCTCTTCCATAAACGCCAGCCAGGTTGTTTTCTCACAGAATGCCATAATTTTTCTTTATTAGTAACCAGGGAACATCTAAGTTCCCTATGGTGAGCCTCCGTTTGTCTTCACAAAACAGTGAAGATTTAATGTGCAGGTCTAGCTCATAGTTGAGTCTCTGATGTGAAGAGCAGCACTATGCATGGATTTTAGGGCCGGTTTTGTACCTCAAATAGGTCCTGTGCAACTCTTCATGATAGACTTTCTTCTTGTTACATAAAACTAAAACCTCACGATGGTAAAGAAAAAAATCAGTTGTGTTCATCTAGTAGCAATAACACATAGTTAAAGTAGATCTTGAATATTTTTGAATTGACTGCTGATGAAAATAATATTATTATTTAGTTTTTATACTTTGGCTGTGAGTGGTTTTATTTAGTTGATTGAATGGATGAAAATTTACTTTTAGATTGTTTGAACACCTTAAGCACAGGTAATACAAACTGTAAATAAACCATGAAAGTTGTTTCTCTCAGCTATCACAGTGCTGAGAATGATAACAGGTCTTCTGTAAAATGTAGTGATAGAAAACTCTTAGAACCAGCAACTCTTTTCCCTTTGATGAGCTGTTATTATGCTGAGTACTTTATATTTCCATGTGAACTTTAGAAATAGCTAGCATGTTTCTGACAAAAAGAAGCTAGATTCTACCAGGAATTGCCCTCAATTTGTAGTTTGGTTTCTAAATTATTGCCATCTTCCCAATATTTAATTTTCTAATCAGCCTGAACTGTCTTTCCATTTATTTGAATGACTTTGTTTCTCTCAGTGAGGTTTTCTATGTTTTTAACATATAATCTCCTACATTCCTGTTAAGCTTATTCTTTATTTATTCTTCATGATATTATTATGAATTAAGATATTTTCTTAATTCCTTTTTTATTCTTAAAATCCTTAGTGATCCAAAGCTACCATTTAAGTAAATTTTAATGTGAAAATAACAAGCATCAGATATACTTAATCCTACAAAATAAAATATTCAAGCTGTCATAGAGATTATAAAGATAAAGCATTGTTCTTGCCTTCCAGCAATTGAAAATATAACACTTTTTACTGGAAAGAAACATCTGAATATCAGAACCTCTGACGTGCAATAAATGTTTGTGAAACAATAAACAGATGAGTAGCATTCTGGCATTTGTGACAATTATGAAGTTTGTTTTAGTGAAGGGATAGCTGTGCCAATTTTCTCTGCCCTCCTTTCTGTGTCTTTTCAGTCTGATTTTCAGAAATTCTAAATCACTTTCGTCTCTAGACTGTAGTTTCTACCCTTTGATGACACTATCCATCAAAGCAGGTGCCATCCTCACCTACTCCTTATTTTTCTAGTCTCACCCTAATTTAACTGTCTCTTCTATTGTGAAACCTTTACTAATGATTGGCATAGGGATTATAGCTCAGCATTCATCTATGATCTTTGTAGACCACCCTTATCCTGGCATTATTACTATTTTAATAGCCATGCTTACTTGGTTGTGAGCCCTTTGAAGTCATAGGCAACTAGGCAACTGTAGCTCTTTCTCCTCCTTCCCCTCTTTTCTCTTCCTTTTTTTTTGTGCTGGTGAATGAACACAGGGCCCAGTATGTGATAAACACGTGTCCTATTTCCAAACCACATTCCTGTACTTTCATAAGAACTTTTTAAAACCTTTAAACAGAGTCTAATTAAGGTGACCAGGTGGCTAAACTAACTCTATAACTCAGGGATACGTTGAAACTGTGATTCTCCTGCCTGAGACTCCAAAGTAGTTGGGATTATTGGCCTACATCAGTAGGTTCAGTTTAAAGTCAGAGGCTTCTTTCTGTTCCTTCATTTTCCTGAATGACTGTGCAGGTTTCAGTTCCCCTAACATGTTTCAATACAGACTGATTAAATGGTCGGAAAGGATGAATATTCTTAGTCTATGGGGTTGAACCAAAAACTTTCTGTTCCTTGTTCTGCTCCCTTTCAACATCCTTTTGGTCTCACTTCGTATCCCATTTTGGGTTTTATGACACTTGTTAAGCAACTCTCTGAGAATGTCTTCTGTGTTCCTCTTCATAGCAGTTTCCATGATCTATGTAAGAATTCAGTAGTTTTATAACCCATTCTCAGAAGCCACTTCACATTCTCCAGTACCAACATACCAACTATCATTCAAAAATATAGTTTTTAGCTAGTTGTGCTTAGTTGGTGCTTTATGGGTCTAAATTTGCATATCAAGGAATTTTTTTTAAAGAAATGTGTGGATTTTACCCTGTTCTCAGCTTCCCAACAGAATCTCTAGACTGTGTATTTGGTCAAAAGTTTAATAACTGTGATATGGCAGGATGTTACTTTCCATCTCTGACTTCTATTTTTTGAGGTAATGATACATAAAACTTAACACCAAGTTCTCATATATGGGCAGGGAATGAAGTTCATAATAATATCTAAGCAACCCATCAGTGCTCCTGACATATTAAGTATGTGTAATAATTTAGTCCCCTCTGAATTCCCTTCACTTGTTTGTTAAATAGA
The DNA here is from genome assembly GCA_001685075.1 of Bramus lutescens. Lineage (NCBI taxonomy): Eukaryota > Metazoa > Chordata > Mammalia > Rodentia > Cricetidae > Bramus > Bramus lutescens. The sequence goes on along the minus strand of LOEQ01010317.1, from coordinate 15,876 downwards.
ATTATGACTCCAGTGAAATGTTTAAGTATGCTAGAGACTATTTTTCATTACACATATGGTTGGTAGATACTTGGATAATTTATCAATAAAAACTGAAAATAGTATGCTGAAAGAAAAGAAGAGACTGATTATTGATACTCTTTTAATTTCATTTCAATATCCCCTTAAGAATTATTTAAATCCAAAGTCACAAATTACAATTTTCCCTTGGGATAGGCTTCATCTACATTCCGATATGTGCACTTCCCACTGTTTGCTCAGAGTTGAATATTGTCCAAAGCCCTGTGACCTATTTACCTATAAATTAGTCTTCTAAATGTTTTTATACTAAAACGCCGACATGTTGCATTTCTTTCAGTATAAGGGGCAATTTCAATATTTCAAAGTCTTATAAATCAACTAAAGTGCTGTAAAAACTAAGCGATTTGGCTAGAAAAACAAAGACATGGTTGTTGTCTGACATTTGCATCAGAAAGTCAGCCAAGCTTCTGAGTGCATTGGTCCACAGAAACAAGGGTCCTCTTATGATAAACAAGCACTCTCAGAGACAGGGCATTATCACAAAGAGGATTATTTATGCTAGTTCAAGAAATAAGAAAGAGGGAAAATGTAATCCCATTTAGATCTTGAGACTGCTGATCAAATAAAAATTTCAAAGTATTTTTCCTTCCTTTTTCTTTCTTTCTTCTTTTATTTATTTATTTATTTTTGAAATGGGCTCTGAAGAGTACTTATGGTTTGAGTCAGAAAAGCAAATGGGCAAAGTGAGGGAATATTGCATAAAAAGTAGGGCTAATATTTAATTTTGTAAATCATGATTTTAATTGTCTTATACATCAGAAGCCATCCTAACTTATTAAAGACATTGAGAATGACATCTTCTCCTTGAGAGGAGGAAGTAGACTCACATACTTTCTTTGTCATGCACAGTTATTTGGAAACACTGCCACAAAGACCACAGAGAAATGTCTGTGCTCTCAAAAAACCAAACCAAACAAACATAACATAAGAAATAAAACAAACAATAACAAAACAAAAATAAAAGCAAACAAACCATTCACAATATTTGTGTAGTGACTGTTTTTAAGGTCACGCATAGAAACCTGAGCTGCAGGATCTCAGGTTTCAGGCAAACTTGTAACGTTCAAAAACATTACCTGTTTTTAACTGGACATAGAAAAACAAGCACCAAGCAAACAACAACAAAAAAGCACAAACTGTACTGTTATTAGTGCCAGAAAAATACAATTTGAATATTTCTTGGTAGTCCTTTATTCAAACAAAGAAATTTCACATGTAAAATTATGGCATTTGGATCTCAGGAGAGTGAGGGGATAAGGAAAGAAACAAACCATTTATACCCATTTGGCTAGAACAAACTGTTCATACTTTTGACTGTTCTCATCATTGAGAAAAGTCCAAATCACCTGAGAAAACACAGACTAACAAGTAAAGCATGTTGGATTGTAGTCTATCCGGTGTGACTTCACTCTGCTCTACCTGTTGCGATAGAGCTCTGTAGCCATGGAAGGGACATCTAACCTCTCTGGGACAGAAGCCTGCACCCTTCAATGGAAGAAACAATGGCTTAGCATTAGGTCTTGGTTAGGGCTACATATCTTCTCCTTTTCTCATGGCACAAAGAAGCATTTGGCTCTCATTCAACATAGTTATTACCCACAAATGCAATGGAATGTGATATGATATATAACACAGGCGGGGCATCCCAGTTCTGAAAGTGCAAAGGGAAGAAGGCTCCAAAATCCACACCTGTAAACAGAGACTATGCCTGCATTCCAAGCTGCCCAGTCCAAAATAATCACACAGAAATGTATTAATTGCAACACTGCTTGGCCCATTAGCTAAAGCTTCTTATTAACTATCTCTTACATCTTAAATTAATATATTTCTATTAAGCAATGTATGACCACGAAGCTGTGGCCTGCCAATAAATTTCCGGCAGTGTCTGTTCTTCTCCTTTGGCAACTAAATGGTGTCTCTGTGACTCTGCCTACTCTCTATAAGAATCTCTGTTCAGATTTCCCGCCTTTTTTTGCTCTATTAAGTCATTGGCTGAAACAGATTGATTCATCAACCAATAAAAGCAACACATAAAGAGAAGGGCATCCCACATCACACACCTTTGGAACACTGGCATGACACTCAAGGAGTTCAGGATTTTGCAGCATGTCACATGTTACATTTTCAGATTAGAATTGGTCATAGGTCAATTGCTGTGCAGAAATTCTTAAAATCAGAAGAAAAACAAGAACAAATAAACAACCTTCAAAATCAAAATACTTCTGCTCCCAATCATTTTAGATAAGGAATTTGCAGCCTATAGTTGTTTTAAATGATTTATAGATTACATTTACCTCAGTAAATGATAAGATGATCTCATTCAAGCTGCTTCAAATGAGTAATGAGGCAAATAAATCCAAGAGTCTAAGAGCAATTATAAACTAATATAATTGTTCATTCCGTTGTATGTTTAAACAAATTCCTATGTACTTGAGGAATGCACTTCGTGTGAAGTTGTAATAATTAGAAGAACAAGCCACATTGTAGCTAATAGATGGGTTTTGGGGAAGATAATAGGTCTGCAGAAAAATCAATGGAACATTCGGTCAGGCAGTACTAAAAAACAGTAATCCCCTATGGAATGAAAAATCCAGAGCTTGCAACAGCCAGTCTTTCAGATGCTTAGCACTAATACCACCTGCTCTCATGACATTGTACCACCAGAAAGGAGATTTAAAACTGTATTCTCATTTTGTGTCCCATGATTTAATATTTTGGATATATCCTAGAGATGCACACTGTCTGTTACTGTGAAAGACAAACACAAAATACTAATAATATATACTGCATAAATGACAGGCACCCATGGCCAAGTCTGTAAGAGTACAGGGATAATAGAGAATATAAATGTCAGAAGTGCAGATGTTGATGGAAGACAGAAGAAGGCATTGAATTCTTTGGAACTAGTGTTACCGGTGGTTGTGAACAATCTGTCAATGGTGCTAAAAACCAAAATCAGGTCTCTTGGAAAAACTCTTAACTGATGAGTCAAGTCTCTAACATCAAGAACTGATAATTTTTTGCTATTAATATGTTTACTCTAAGAAAGAAAGAAACGTTATTTCTTTTTGTTAAGTGACCATGTTTGTATGTGCATATAGAATATTTCCTGAAATTTCTGTATTCTATGAAATGGGAATGGCTCAGGTGAGTCAGCTGATATATCAATTACCTAAAATACTATATTTTTATTTGTTGAAATACTTAAAACTTGTGATACTAGCCAAAATATGATACATAATTAATAACTATAGTCAACATGGTTTAGTTGAGCAAGTCATAAAATGTATACCATATGATCGCAATTAAACATGACATTTCAAAAAGTTGATCTCAGGTTGACAAGTTGGCTTAATGGGTAAAGGAGTTTGCCACCAAGCCTGGTGACATGAATTTGAGCCTTAGAATCAACATGGTGAAAAGAGAGAACTAGCAACTGTAAGTTATCCTCTGACTTCCGCATGTGCACCTTAACATGTGTATGTGTGCCCCTCAGAACATACATAAACACATAAAAATAGATAAATGTAAAAAAAATCTGATTTTATGGAAATCAAGAGTAGAATGTTGTTTACCTAGGATTGAGTGAGGAGGCATGGATTATTGAGATATGAGGTGTATCAATGGACAGAAAATTTCAACTAGACAGAAGAAAAAAGTTCAAAATATCAACTGTGCACTGTGATATTCTTTTTTAAGTCAGAATGCTTATTATGTAGGAACATGTATTTTAAGATTCCAGGTTTACATCTGTGGAAACACCATTACATAGCCACCCATTCCCTAGATCCCCTCCAAAATTACTGCTCACCAAAACCTGTAGGGTGACCCTGCTTCAGGAATGAATGGCCTGGTAAGCAACAAATGACAGTCAAGAGAATCTAATTCTGGTACACATAAAAGAAAATCAAAAACAATTTTAAAAATAAAGGCTCTAAATTAAATTTTTATTCCTGATGGAATGAAGCAATGACTGAAAAAAAGTACTTATAATTGTCTTTAGTGAAGACCACTCAGGGATTTTACCCATGTCTGAGAGGAGAAAGAGAGAAAGCCAAATATGCTGTCCTAACACATCTGTATGTTTCAGAATACCCAGCATGTCACAGCACTTTTTCTCCTGCTTAACTTCTGTTATTAGTTTCCTACAAACAATGTTCAAACTCTTTGTTTAAGCAATTATTCCAAATGTATGATTATTTACCCCAAGCAGTCTTTAAACAATTTCATGGCTCATGAATATCTGACCTCAAGATTTGAGCAAATCTCTAAGCCTTTGTCTAATCTTTTTGTACCTACATTTGTTTTAATTATCTTGTCATCTCCACAAATTCAAGACTGAATTTGTTGTGGGCACAGATTTATATTACTTATGTTCTAAGTTTGTTCTCTCAAATGGGAAATTCAAGTAAAGCTGATGAAACACACACACACACACACACACACACACACACATCCTCAGAGGTGTCAACTACTGAGAGCTCTTTGAAGTCAGTGTAATCAAGTAATTGAAAACAAATTGTGTTTTTTTTTTCCAGGGGTTTAACTCCAGCTACTATTTTCAGTGATTAAATCTGTCTCCTTTAAATCTACCTCCCACCAAGTTGCCTGCATAACAGAGGCTTCCTGTAGAACAGGAAAGAGTAGCTGCCTGCTTGCTGATATACTGCAAACCAACATGACGCAGCTACTTCTTTTTCCTTCTCTTCCATGTTGAAAGCCTAGTGTGGTGCAGCCTTGGCTGTAATAATCTTTCTATGACCCTCCAAGGTAAGTTGTTTTTAATAAGTAAGTTCCTCTCTGTGAATTTCAATGAGCTTATCTATAGAATGTAGCCAACAGTATCATCCTTAGAGAGTTGGGGCAATAATACGCAAAGACACAAATCGACAATTATTCTTTCATATCCCTTCCTCCTTTTTTATTTGTGCATATATATATATATGTGTGTGTGTGTGTGTGTGTGTGTGTGTGTGTAAACAGATTAGGTAGGTAGAAATGTGTGTACTTTCATGTGGTAGTCAAATGACAGCAATAAGTGCCATGCTCAAGATTGCTGTCTACCTCTTGTAACATGATGGGCCTGCTCATTGGGGTTTCTGTCCTGCCTGGTTCCCACAGCTGTTTAACCCCAAAGAAATTATGCAGAGAGGTCTATATTAGGTTATAAACTGATTGGCCCATTAGCTCAGGCTTCTTATTAGCTCTTGTAGCTTATTTTAGCACATTATTCTTATGGTTCAGTACCATTTTCAGCAAGGCAGGTCACATCCTGCTTCTTTGGTGATCTGGGCAGGACTGGGAGGAATGGGCTTCCTCCTTTCTACAATTCTCCTGTTCTCACCACCCCATTTCTACTTCCTGTCTGGTTGACCTGCCTATATTTCCTGCCTGGCTAATCAGCATTTATTTAAAACAAGATTGACAGAATATAGACAATTCTCCTGCAACAACATTTGTTGATACCCAATCTCTCACTAGCCTAGAATTTATCAGATAATCTAGACTGGCTAGCCAGAAACCCCAAGGATCCTCATGCTTCTGCCTTCCTATTGCCAAGATTATGGTTGTCATGCCACCATACCAGCATTTTTATGTGAGTTCTGAAGATCGAACTCAAGTTCCCATGCTTGCAAGGCAACACTGAGCTACCTCACTAGTCCCCACCTTTGTTTTGATAACTAAGCCTCATTGAAGAAAAGCAAAGAGATTGATGGATACAAACTGCATTTCTTAGTGACCCTTGCAAACAGCGTATGACCCCATGACTAATTTTGCCAGTATGATTGGAATAATGTATTCAAGGCTGAGTCCTTAAGATAAACTCCTCATTCATTCTTTACTCTTCCCGTGGATATGTACATGTGTATATAGTGCTGGTTAAGAACTGTGTCAACTTCCTTGGAGAATGGTGGATAAAGATACATGGGCTCTAGGCACCAATAAAAGTCATGAAGTTTTTATCTGAAATACTTATTTTAGTGAAAATTTTTATACCAGAAAAAAGAACCTTCTGCATGAAGCTAAAACCCTTAGCAAGTCAATGGATGAAGCACAAAGTACAGATTCCATAGCAGGCCAGAACATGGTATCTTACCTTTCTTTTATGAACACTGGAGATGAGCCTCACAGAAGCATGGGTAAAATCTGCCTCTGATACTTCTCAAACTTTGAAAACCCTCTGTGAGATTGTAAACACACACATGCATGTGCATGCACACACATATATTTTAAAGCTTAAACCTTTCCGTCTCCTTACCTTTGGGCAGGTGCATATGTGGGTGTCAGTTCAAAGCCTGCTTTCGCTTTGAATGTTTCCTTGGTTCTAGGAAGCATTCAGATACTTGAACCAGATTTCCACATAATGGATTTTGAGAACTTGTCATCTGTCTTTCACCACTAACCTTGGGACGTAATTGGACATAGTGGTGCTCAATAAAAATTTCAAAATAAATCATTAAAGTCAGTAGTATTTTTGGTCTTTACAATGTGCCATTCCTCAGGGCCAGTTACCTCATTTGGGTCCAAGTTGTATGAACTATTATTATTAGTCCCAATCCACAGATGAAAGGCTGATGTATGAATAACTTTTTACGACTATACAACAAATAGGAACTGGAAGAAAAGCCAACTCGAGGATTTGTGGTGGGTAGTCAGACACTACTGTACATAACTCTGCAATTAACAGAGAACTCCAACAAGGATTGCTGAGTGCCTACTGTGAGCACTGTATTGTGCTAGGCAGAGAAGGCACACAAGTCACTTACTCTGCTCCTCAAAATGAATAGTCTGTTTTAAAGGATGCAAAGGGGACGCACATAAATACTCAGATATGGTGTAAGAGCAGAAAGTAATTAAATACGAAACATATAACATCTATACAGTTTACATATTTTGTATAAATTTTTGAGGCAGATGATAGCCTTAAAGGATCTTCTTTGTGATACTTATGTATATTCTCCTTTCTAACCTTCCTAGAATGATGAATGGCCTAGTCATAAAAATAACCAGTTGCTTTTTAAAAAACATCAGTCCACGAATAGGAATCAGCATAGATTTTAAAGAAACTAATCATGCCAGAAAACATGACTCTTTATGTCATTCCATTTGCAGATAAATTGATAATGGAGAATTGCAGAAGTTTTGAGTTAGATTTGATTTATTCAGCACAAGATACTGTCTCAGGAAAACACACTCCCATATTGGGCAAAATTGCCACAGGTGTTAGATGAGCACTGTCAAGTAGATTGGATAGGAACTGAAAGGTCATAAAACAAAATGTAATTGCAAATTGCCTGGCATTTAGAAGGAAATGCCCGAACTGCAACAGTCACACCCGAAAGTGATGGCTGTGTCAGATATTTCCACAAAACTAAATATAGAAAAGAATAACATATATATGTGTTTCTACATATACACATAACTATGTAATAGCATGTGTTATTTCCATGAGTAATTTAATAAACTATTAAATTGGGGAATGTGTAAGAAGAAAAGAGCTTACATACTTAGAGTTTAATACATGTTGTAATTTTAATAATTATCAATGACGTCTCTTATTTAGTAAAGAGAGTGTAAGCAGCCAGTACTTCTGTTACTGTTATGACCAGAGCTCTCTTTGCAGCATACTTAGTAAACTTGTTTTCTTTCTTAAAAACTAAAATCAAAATTAGAAATAAACTTTAAAAGACTAGTTTTTCTCCAAAGCCTGGCCTCATCTGTAGGCTGAGTACCTTTAACTAAGCCATTTAATTTTCTGGTGGTCAGTTATTACATAGAGTTTCTTTGAAGATGAGCCATTGATAACCAGTGCATAATCCAGTGCATATGAACCATTGGTCATACCATTATCTTCTCTAACTTCAACACGTAATATCTCTACGGGATGGAATCAAAAGGGCATGTGGCTTGGCACATGGAAGAACTGTACTCAAATGTTGTTCTTTCAGTTTCTATTCTGTGACCTCTTAAGAGTTTGTTAAGCTTTTTGGACTTACCTCTTTAAAACTGTTATAGGAATGGATGTTCATTAGTTCAATTTGTTGCCAAAATTCTTGGAAAAATTAAAAATCTTCTCTCAATGGAAAATCTTTTTGTTAAAAAGAAAAACTCACTACCCTGGGAGCTGCCTGCCTCATTTTCAAATTCCAATTTTTTTTCAGAAGCTATTTTATTCTTCAATTAAAAAAATCTGATTGAATGTTTATAATCTTCCATGATTAAAATCATATACATCCATAATCCCCCTGCCCACAAAGCTAACATTTTAAAGCCCTAAGCAAGGTTTTCTTCTTATACTGCCCTATTTATTAGAGACATAGCAGATGTCTGAAGAATGCAAAGGTCATTCACATTACTGGTCAATGCCAGACAAGGTAAATTGTTCAGCCTACACAAACATGTGCTTATGTTTAGAAGATTTTGAATTATTATTACTTGCTTAAAAGTCAGAAATAAAACAATCCGATAAAACTGTTTTAATCCACATCATTTATCAGAAAACTTACAAATATCCGCTTTCACGCTAGAAAATATTAACTGGTCTGTTTTTAAGTGTGTTTCCCATTTTGAAAATTATTTTATTCTATATGAATTCTATCTATGCTAACTTAATTGAAAGCAATTACCATTTACTGATGAGCCATCAGATGCTAAGCCCTAGGGATAAAGAAACACAAGCAGCAAGCCTCTTGCTCTCAAAGAATTTATAATCTATTGGCAAATATCAAGCAGACACTAATTATAATGATCATTACAGAAGAAACTTGATATAGTTAATTCTGAGTCAAAAGTGTTCCAAACTATTAGAATTTAGTGTAATAAAAGCCAGATTAATTATGGATGTTGACTCAGTGTAAAAATTCTGAAGAAATGAATGGCCATTTTATCAATAATATTTTAATAAGTAATTTATAAGTTTAAAAATTTTAGTTCAGTTTTTTTTCTCTTTGCTTGTTTGACCTTCATGCTTATTTTACCAATGCTATCAGACGCTTTCTGGTTAAATAAAAGAGTGAGAAGTTTAACTCAAAGCACTATAGAGTATTTTTATTGATGAGATAGTTGAGGCTTATAAGACAAATGGGTATTTTCTAAACCTAGGATAAAATGTGTAAAAATGGAAAGAACCCTCGTGAAGAAAGCTGAAATATATTAGAAAAGCTAAGTACATGTACATATATCCTATCTAGTGAATAGGAACTTGGATCCAAAACATTGACTATGTAAATATTTACTCAGTAACTGGTCATGTATTTTAATAAGTATAGCATATTTGAAAGTAGGTAACAAGCCATGAAAATGATTTTAAAAAATCCTGAATATAACTAAGGCTTCTATCTAAATAATAGAATGGATGAGCATGTTTTCACTATTCTAAACCATAGTCAGAGTATTCCAGATGTTTCATAAATTTACACTGAGCAGAAAATGAAGATGGTGCTGTGAGCACACACCTCACAGTTTCCAAGCATCATGTTAGATAATTATATANATATATATATAACCTTTCTTATGATCCTCTCTCAATGTAATCCGATAATGCAGATCACATCTCATTCATCTTTAAAATAAGAAATTTAAGTCAGAGAGAAAATGTTCTTACTATGTCACCTAAATAGTACTGGAAAGACAGAAAGTAAGGTTAATAATCTTTGGCCTCTGTGATGTATTTTTCCAGTAAAATAGGTAAGGCATTTGCATTTGACCCCTACTGGCACATGGAAAGTCAGTTCTCTTAAAGAGAGTATCACAGAGTATATCAGCCACACTCCAAGGCAGGCCCCATACCCAGGAATAGTTGACCAGCACAAACACAAAATTAATTCCTTGTGTTTTAGTGGGCTTTGTCTTCATTTTTGGTCTTATTTTCTGTTTGTTTATTTGCTTTGACTTTTTATTTTTTTTCTTTTGAGGCAGAGAGAGAAAGAGATAGGGGGGAGAGAGAGAAAATTGGGTGAGTAGAGGGAAATGGACTGCCTGGGAGGAATTCAGTTAGTTGAAAAAGTTAACCAAAATATAAAGTATAAAAAATTACTTTCAAAGTTAAAAAACAAAATCAGGAAAATTTTAAAAAGAGACTAGATAATCCCCTTTGAGCATTTGAGTCACAGGCCACATATATCATCTATAATTGTACATTTTATCTTCTAGATAGTTCCAGTGTGAAAATATACTTCCTTCTCTTTGCTTCTCAGTTTCCTATACAACTATATCTCAAAGTTGATATCAACTCACTCATCAGACATTTTTTCCTTTGCCATGCCTCAACCATGTCATTTTCCATAGTAATCTTTTGATAATGTGCATTCTGTATATATCCCTCTTTGATAAGTGCCTCTGTTTCCCTAGTTAATTCACACCAGTTGATTCTCAACAAATCAGTTGCACAATTTCTTGAAACCCATTGACATAGTTTCTGTCATTTTTGGTGTTGACATATTCAGCAATTATGATCATTATCACCTCTCCACCACTCTGCGATTTCCTTTGTCTTTTTTATTCTAAATCACAAATCCCTGAAAACTGAATTTAGACAATACTTTATTCTCACATAACAAGTAAAATATAATTCCATCTCCCAAGTATGTGGAAATGTGGGGGCCCCATTATGATGTGGAATTTCCCTCTGTATGTTGTGATTACCATTGATTAATAAAGAAACTGCTTTGGGTCTACAGCAAGGCAGAACAGAACTAGGAGGGAAAAACTAAACTGAATGCTGGGAGGAAGAAGGTGGAGTCAGCGAGAAGCCATGTAGCCCCACCAGAGACACCAGACAGAAACTTGCTGGTAAGTCACAGCCACGTAGCAATACACAGATTAATAAAAAAAATGGATTAATTTATGATGTAATATGTAGTGAAAGGGGAGCAGCAGGCTGGCCTGCTTTTCATCCCACCCAGCATCTGCATGGCTAGCTTTACACCGAAATAACACACAAATTATATTCATTTAAGCACTGCCTGGCCCATTAGTTCTAGCCTCT
>LOEQ01010316.1:5673-16083 GCA_001685075.1 Bramus lutescens | reverse complement strand
ACCAGAGTCAGACATGCTGAAACTTTGCTGGTAAGCCACTGCCATGTGGCGATAAACAGATTAATGGAGATAGGTTAAATTAAAATGTAAGAGCTAGCCAATAAGAAGTTAGAGCTAATAGGCCAAGCAGTGTTTTTAAATAATATAGTTTCTGTGTGATTATTTTGGGTCTAAGCTAGCTGGGAGGCTGGGAAAAAACAAGTAGTGCTCCTTGAAACAGGCCACCTCCATGACCTCTTCCTTCTGCACATACCCACTACCTTCTGTTGACAGAGATTTCTGTCCCGCCAGGTCCCACAGCCATTTAGTCCCAAAGAAACACACAGAGATCTACATTAATCACAAACCAGTTGGCTTATTAGCTCAGGCTTCTTATTAACTTTTACATCCTACATTAACTCATAATTCTTGTCTGTGTGAGCCACATGGCCTGGTACCTTTTATCAGCGAGGCATTCTCATCTTGTTTCCTCTGCATCTGGGTGATGACTACAGACTGACTCTTTCCTCTTCCCTGAATTCTCCTGTTCTGGTTGCTCCGTCTATACTTCCTGCCTGGCTACTAGCCAATCAGCATTTTATTAAACCAATACAAGTGACAAATCTTTACAGTGTACAAGATCATTGTCCCACAGCAACCTTCTGTAAGCATTCATCTCAAGGCAGGGGAGGAATGGCTGCACCATGCGTAGTTCCACTGCAGGTATGAGTGCAGACTGACAGGTCAGCTAACACTAGGCACAGCGCTGCCGCAGGTATGAACGCAGATTGACAGGTCAGCTAACATTGGGTACAGCGCTGCTGCAGGTATGAATGCAGTGTTAGCAGGTCAGCTAACACTGGACAGCTTCACAGGTACCATTTCTAGACTTTCCTTGCTCATGTAAATTCCTCTTTCTTAAACCATCTGCTGTTCTTTGTCTGACTTTATTTGAATTCACAAATAAAAACTACTGTTTAAAGATTAAAAAAATCAAAGTATAAAATGAATCTTCCCACTGGAAATCCCAGAAAATTCCACTGTATTTCCATTGAATGTGAAAGCACACTACACATACATGATGCTGTTTAGGCAGGACTCCATGCATGCTTTGATCTCTCTCTCTCTCTCTCTCTCTCTCTCTCTCTCCTTTCTCCTCTACCCCTTCTTTCCATATCAAGACAGATGAAAATTAAACAATACAAAAATCTAAGATTCTTAGTATCCCATGGCTGTTTGTAAGAGCAGGCAGAACTTTGCTACAACAGGGAAGCTGAGAAAACTTAGTTGATTCCACCAACCCTGAGCACTTAAGAATCAGACAGCAGATTTAACATTTTAAGCATATTCAGTACTGTCTAAACATATATGTGGCATGTTCATATGTATATGGAAGTGCACATGTTTGTGTATGTGCATGCATGTAAAGGCCAGAGAATAACATTAGCTGCCATTCTCTGGAATGCTATTTCTTTCTTTCTTTCAAGGCTGAGCCTCTATAGGCCCAGAGTTCATCAATTAGGTTAGACTGGCTGTCCAGCAAGCTTCAAGGATCTTCTGGTTGCAGCTTCCCTGGGCCATCTTGTCTGGCATCTTTGTATGGGTTGTGGGAATCAAACTCAGGTCCTTGTGCTTGCAAAAGAATTGCTTTACTGCCTGAGCTCCCCACTCCCTGCAGTGTCTTATTCAATACTTTAAGTTAAACAATAAAAGAAGATAACTAGCAGGTGAGTCATAATCTCAGAGTGAAGAAAACATCATAATCAAATTAACAGAGACAGAAATAAAAAAAATTGATAGATTTTAGCATCATGGAAATTATGTTAATATAAAAACACAGTGTCAATATAAAATCATCATGCATAAAATTATATCACATCTGATGGGAAAGAATTGATTTTTTTTTTGTTTTTAGACGGGGGTCTCATACTCTGTTACCCAGGCTAGCCTTAGACTTAAACTCCTCAGTTTCTCAGCCTTCCTCATGCCTGAGAGTACTGTGGCTAAGGCATGTGGCTACCACCACACGTGGCTAAGGAGTGTATTTTAAATATACTAAGAACATCAAATACATCCTTATATTAGCCTGCAAACACAGGCAGGTTGGCTGTTTGTCTTGGGCATATTCTGTCACATTGGCAAGAGTTGGAAGCTAGCTGGCTACCTGGTTACCTGGTGTGCCCAAGGAAGGCAGACCCAGTTATCCTTGTAGATAAATGCAACTTCGCAGAAGGGAGTTTTTCCTTTAATTGCCAAGCCTTGAAAACAGGCATGACCCGTGGCAGTGTCTACATGTTTACATTGATGGTTCACACAGCACTGTTTAATGTCATGGGAGAGCATCCAAGTTTAAAATGCCACAAACCAAGTATTAAGATGACCCCTTTTACTTGAGAAAATGATAAAAAATGATTGTGTACACTTTCAAAAATGTCTGAAAGATGTTGTTTGAGTTTGCAAATTTTCTAATATTAATATTCCCTCTGATATTTTCAGAGGGAAATTAATATTTGTGTACTATGAAATAGTTCATATATCATTGTAGCCTCAAAATGGCACAGATTTGGTCAAGTGAGTGTCATGGCTAACACGGGTGTTGGTTCCAGTGTAGGGACTGAGCCAAGGGCACAGCATGGCATCAGGTGGTTGACCTCCAGAGTGGAAGTCAGTTTCCATGTTTGAAACACAGAACTTTACCCATTATTATTGCATGTACCACCACAGAGACGCTCCCAGGGCCCGGTCCTCAGTGGTTTTCTTTATTTTTGAGGGAAAGCTGTTGAGAAAAAAGGTATCAGTTACGTTCAGTATTTCACATCACCAGAATTTTAGGGTTTTTGTTGTTGTTTTGTTTTAGTTAAAAACAAAGATAGAGTAGAAACAAACACTAAAATTTTCACTCTGTTTCAGCTTGATCCATATTACAGTTTCCCTATAAAGAAAGACTGATTTGTATTATCATGGGGCATGCAGGTAAATGAGTAGATATAAAATTCTTTTTAATGCTTATCATCATAGGTTTTCAAAAAATAAAAAGTTCCTTTATGGGCAGATTTGAACACTGATGGCTTTGGATGATATACTCAATGAAAGTGTTAATGTGTGATTTTGTTTTTCAATTGAGTAGGAAGTTGATGCCATTCTGTGTTGTCAAGAAAGAATGAGGCGACATCTGGATAAGACGATTGCCCAACTCGCGTAAGCATTTCCTCTCTATCCAGTTTAAACCCAGCATTGAACTGTGCTTCTGCCTCCTGGCACACTGCTCTTAGCACGTCTTAAGAGCACACACGCACACACACATGCACACATGGACAGGCACACACACACACACACAGACAGGCACGGACAGGCACACACACACACATCTGGGCACATGGGCACACACATATACACATTTTTATTCAGAGGTGAGGATGAGCACTTGAGATCTTGTTTTTGATTTTTATTTCAAAACTAATTTGGGGATGCTGTGGGAAGGATAGCCAATGTTTCCTTTAACTCAAGACTCTTACTTTGAGGCCTGTGTTCTATCCTGGCAATTGGTTTTCATATTTCTGTGAAGATCCACATCTCCTGATTACAACATCACCATGTTCGCTGCGCCCACAGCGCTACTGTTAGGCACTACTCCTGTTCTCTGCTGGAATACAACTCCCTCAAGGCTTGGGTCCTCAGGCACTCACTCTATGGCAAGGGTGGAAGAATGGGAATGGAGAAGAAGAGGCAGTTCTTGAGTTATGGTAACAGCTGTCAGAAAAGAAAAGTTACTGGCTGAGCCTGCTGACTAACATCCCTCCAAAGGTCTGTGTTGGCTGTGGTCACACAAAAAAGCAGTGTTGAAAATGCTCCTCCCTCAAAGAAATGATGGCCACATATATGCTGCTGTTACCAAAGATGACATGTGATACACCTCAGGTAACAAGAGGCATCAAATCACTACCTGCTTTGCCAACCTGTACCTTGGAGTCAGCCGGGGAAGGTTGGTGAGGTTTGCATGCTGTGGTCCTCTGGAGGTGGCATTAGAAGGCTCTATTAACTCTGAGATTGGTGAGATGTGCAACTCATTTCAGAGGTTGCCCAGCGTGATTTGACCATGGACAGGTAGTTATGATCTGAACTCATGACTTCTTTAATAATTCTAGAATCTACATTTAGCAAGTTTCCGAGAGTCTCTCCTGATCCCCATTTTCATTCATAATCAAGAATCTGCTGTTATGTCTTGTGTCCTTGGCTTTCCGTGGGCATTGTTGTTCCATGCTGAGATGGCCACATCTCTCTGTACGTCTGCATTGCTGATTGTCTCCCTTGGTCATATCACAGGCCCTTGTACAAGGTCCTCACCATGTGTATTCATTTGCTTGGATTTTTGTTGGTGACCCTTTAAGGAGCTTGCCTTTGCTTACATCTATAGTGGGTGGTGCTTTTCTATTGTACTTTCTCCACTTGCTTTGAATGTGACTATCACACTCTCAGAATGCACATCAGTTGAAAATGGAACTTCCCTGGCCACTAACATAGCATCCAAGGCTTTTGACATCTTTGTTTATATGACAAGTGAATGAGGTACCACCTCATGTACCTTCCCAGGTGGACTAACAGGCTCCCCTCCCATCAAAGATGTCATCCCAAGAGAGGAAGCCCATGGGATGTGCTGGTCCTAGATCGCAAACAAGACAGATCTTCTAGTCCAGAGTCCCAACATAATAACCCAATGCTGGAGGCTCAGCCGTGTCAAGGGGAGGCATCTTTTGCATATGTATTCTCCCATAAGATTCATAAGATACAGACAGTTTGCCCAGGGCTGCCCTCATTTCTACTTTATGGAAGTGATTTGTCTGAAAGCACAGGCCACGGAGAGTGGAAGCTGCTGGCATCAGTTCATTCCACCGGAAGCAATCTTTACCAAGCAGTTCCTGTGCTCGGCCTTGCTTATGGTTCTAGAAGCATAGATATGACTGATCATCCAGTTGTCCTGCTTCTCACGAGCCACATGCTAACAGCTCTCAACTTTCCCAAATGTCAACAGCCTACTGGGGTCTACTTTTGGGTGTGGAAGGAGCACGCAGGCTTAGGGTGTCACCCAAAGACCCCCCAGATCCTCTTCTCACTCATGTGTCTCCCAACTCCAGTGATGGAATTCTGTTGATCCAGTGAGTCAGCTGAGCTCTTGATTCTCACTGAAGTCCAACCTCATGGGAGATTGGCTTGGTTCTTAAACTTACCCAGAAGCTGAATATTTCTTACCTCCTGGGCTGTCCCCTTAGTCCCTGCTGCCTCCCTCCTTCATAGTCACTGCTGTGGCTTCTAGTGTGACTTCCCAGGTCTTCAGCAGTGGCTCCTCAGCACAGCAACAGAATGAGCTAGCTAAATAACAAGTCAGCAGTCTCCAGATTCTCTTTGGAGAAAACCTGGGCCTTTGCAGTGTCCACCATCCAACATGTGTGACCTGGTTGTCCTTACATCAGGGCTCAGTGTCATCTGATGAGATCTCTCCTGCCCACCCTGTGTAAAATCCCAGCACTTGCTCTGCAGTTCCTGGTTCCTCTTTTGGTTTTCGCCACGATCTTCTAGGCACTCCAGCTTCCCGTGTAGTGTATGTATTGTCTATGTGCTCATGGTAGAGGCAAACTCCTTGAAGAAGAGTTTCTGCTGTGTTCACTATTTCTCAGGCTCACACAAAAATTATTTATTAAATGAACAGTGACCATGAATGAAGATATGCTTCACCTGTCGCCCATACCCACCTCTCCTCCAGGGTTAGTCTCTGGGTGTGACTTGTGGGTCGTCTCTCTCCCTGGAATTTGGGCAAGACTATCTCTGAGATTACCGGTGTCTCTTCTCTCCCAGTAGCTGGGATGCTGGGGCAGAGTGTTGGGGTGAACTGCCAGCTCCTCGACCTCACTTCAAGTACTCTTTAGAATTTGATTCTGACTCTTAGTTTATATTTCCTGGGGAACATCTGTGCCACAACATGACCACAAACTTAGGCCGCCAATGGGTTGAGGGAGGTTTTGATGTGTATGTCTCATGAGTTCTGGGGGAAATTATATTCAAAGCATAGGGAAAGGGGTGAGAATATAGAAAATGAATGGGAAGGAAGAGAGGAAGGCACAGAAATGGATGTATGACTGCCAACCAGTGTCCTACCTGGAACGCTCCCCACTTGCCTAGACCCCATAGACAGGAAATATCGCAGGGCAGGGTGGGGCAAGGCAGGGAGGGGTGGGGCAGGGCAGGGTGAGGTGGGGTCCTCATGACTCACGTGCGTGACCATCTCCATAGATGCTCCTTTGGAGAGGGAGTTGATTGTTTTGATGGAGGAGAGTTGTAGAAGGTTCCACCTTAGAGGGGCGATGCCTGGTGGCTTGGGAAGTCATAGCCTGGCTGGAAACTTGCCCCTCTTCTCTTCCCTGTGTGTCATAGCTCAGACAGAGCAGCCCAGCATGAGCTGGAGAAAGACTTGAGTGATAAACAAACAGCCCTCCGGATTGACGGGAAATGCAAAGACCTGCGCAACACTTCGGAGGGCATCAGCTACTTCCGGGGAGTGGAGAGAGTTGATGCAACGTAAGTCGGCACAGGGCGTTCTGTGATTGTAATGTCGTTTGTGCTCTCTGCGTTCATAGCGGTGCGGCATACAGGTTATCTTATTCCATTCTTTGTTGTCTTTTTACAATTACCACGGAATCCCCCAAGACTCGGTGATTTATAAGGAACAGAAACTTCTTAGTTTCCTGTTTCTGGAGTCTTGAAAGTCCACGGGGGCAATTTCTTGTGAGAGGTTTTGGGCCGAAGAAACAGAAGGGTAAATGAGTATTTGCAGAAATGAAAGGCGAGTTCACTTCGATAATAGCCACTCTGGAACACTGACCAACTCCGAGGAGAACGAACTCGTTTTCTCCAGAAAGCCATGAATGCAGGCAGGGATGTGACTCTGTGAGGGGTATGTCTACCTGCATTGTTCCTAGAACCTCAAGGTAAAGAGCGTTTTCACAGGCATTGATGCTTCTTAGCAACCCACTTATTACTTAAAGCCACGCTTCTCAAGCCTTCCTAATGCTGCAACCCTTTAATACAGTTCCTCATGTTGTGGTGACCCCAACCATAAAATTATTGGTACTCCATAACTAATTTTGCTACTGCTATGAATCATAATGTATTTTTTTTTTGGAGATAGAGGTTTGCCAAGGGGGATCATGACCCACAGGTTGAGAGGTTGAGAGGTACTGACTTAAAGGCTGTCCTTCCCAACAATGCACTGGCATAAATACAAGTTAAAATGGGTTATGCAAAGCATGGCCAGGTGCCCGAAGATGGGAGACACCCTTGGCCTTGATCAGTTTTCAATGAGATTTTATTGTAGTAGAGCCAGGCTTTGGGAACTGAACCATTCTGTATTCTGCAAACATATAATTTTTTTCTAACATGAAAATGGCACCGTCTTATGTAGAAAAGCATAGACAAAAAGGAAACCAGACACTGCCAGTTCCTAAATGCCATGGGCCCTGTGGGCACAGGCTGGGAGTCATGCATGCCTTTCTCCCTACTGCTTGTTGCATTTGCCATTCTGATAGTTCCGTGCCAGACCCCTGGATACCTATTTGGGCAGGGCTTAGCTAAGACTGCAACTTCCTTTTAAAAATAACCAAGTTTGATGGAGTGATGTTTACATAGGGTAAAATGGCAGAGCTGCACGTATGTGGCAGTGGCTCTGTCATATTTGAATGTCTATGGCAGCACAGCCACATGTAGATGGAGATTTTCCACCACCTTGTAAGGATCCCCACAGTTTCCCCACACCTGTGTCTGTGCACTACCCCTAAAGTGACTCCAAAATTGATTCCGTCCTGTGGGTGCCTTGTCCCACAAAGTGACTTTATTGAGAGCTACAGTATCAGTTACCCCTTGGGCATTTGCTGTTCAGTTGTGAATCAGAACCAGAGCCTGTGTTCTGTGTAATCCGTACATGCTGCCTTACTTGGCTTAAGCAGAACTGAGAGCTTCTTAAGGCCCCCATTTTTGCACAAATTCTTTTCTATCCCTTACAAGATATAAGGAGCATCCATGACATTATTTTGGGTCTAGACAATGTTGAGTCCTATTCAATATGTTATTATAAGAACACACAAACAGATATCGCTTGTCAAATCTACCAATGAGAGACACCCAATGCGGATGACGGGTCCTTAGTCTGTCTATGTGTCCCCAGGTGGACAGATGCTCATTTGTAACCTTAAAAAATGGTATTGCCCACATGCCATTTCAACACGCCTAGCCAACTTTTCACTGCATGCTGCATCAATGATGCTGTCTGTGAACTTAGTGTTCCTAGGCTAATATAGATTCATGAAGTAAATATTTGTGAATTTGCATGCCATGCAGATTTTCCACACATATTAATCTAACCTGTACTTTTGTTCATTTAGGCTGTTTCTAAGCTTCTGGATCTTTATATAAATATTGCTGAAATGAATGTCCTTCCATCTCTGACTTTGGGAATATTATTTTCTGGGGACAGTGAAATTTCTGAGTTAGAAACTTTTAGTCTGCATTGCCTTCCTATTGCTCAGCAAGATCGAACCAGTTTAACATTCTCAGCTGCTAGACAGCAGCCCTTCCTGAACACATCACCAGCTGCAGGTCAGCTGGAGACAGCAGCCTTCCTACACACATCGCCAGCTGCAAGTGAGCGCTTCTCTTTTTACTCTTCTGAAAAGGGGTTCTCAGGGCCCTGCTGTTTTCATTGGCACACCTTTGGCTACTCCCAAGGTTGATATTTTTGCTTCTCTTTATTGGGTTGGTCTGGACACATTTGTAAAGACCGTACATGCTCTTGCTCTTCAGTGACCCTTCCCCACTCTGTTGGAAGAATTACTTCATGCCTATTAATGCACTATAGATTCAAATACACTTTGCTGTTGTTTCCGTCTCGTGCAGCATGTCTAGGATGGGTGGCACTGGAGCCTTTCTCTTGCAGGATGAACTGTCCCTGCAGACCATCTGGGCTGATGCATCTTTGTCGCCATCGTCTCTCTTCCCATTTCCAGGGTGTCTGTGCCCGAGTCGTGGGCCAAGTTTACAGATGACAATATTCTCTGCTCCCAGAGAGAGAGGGCAGCCTCCACCAAGCTGAGGGATGACATTGAGAACCTCCTGGCTGTGACAGCCAATGAGGTGTGGAATCAGTTCAACAAAGTGAACTTGGCTTTCACCAATCGCATTGCCGAGACTGCAGATGCTAAGAATAAGATCCATGCTCACTTATCGAAGGTAAGGAGCTAGCTTGGTCTCGGAACTATACCTGACGCTGGGGGAAGAGGTCAGGGGTAAAGCATTTGCTTGGCCCATGTAAGACCCAGGATTGGAAAATGAAAAACTAAATCAATCATTTGTTCCCCATCATTGCCATGGGCAAGGCAGGGCACTCTGCGATCACAAATCTCTCACCACCTCCAGAAAAGCTCCGTTAGTCGCATGACTTCCTGGCCATCCAGACCGAGGAAAATTAAAAGCAGTACAAAGCATGCCATTTATTTCAGCCTGTAGCCAGGTGTCAAAATGAAATGGGAATTCGCTGGTATTTGGAACACAAAGAATGCACTATACAGGGAAAGACTCTTAGTATTTAATGGAAAGAAAAATATTATGATAAAACTTAATGAATCACTGTGTATAAGTAGGATGTGGACTTGGTAGAACATACGGAGGGGAGGGAGTTCATTTGGGTCAGTCATTTCAGATCCCTTTTCTGGACGACGGGACCAAATGCAGGAAGCAAAAAGGTAGTGCTGAGTATTCCCGAGTTTGTGAAGTGCTCTGTGCTGTAAGTGTAGGAGTTTTACGGTGACAATTGAATAAAGACTAATGCAGAAGTCACATTTCAAGATAAGCAAGAACTTCTGCCTTTGTTCCTAAGTACTGTGGAACATGGTCCTCATCATGTGTCATTTTTTTCCTTAAAAATATTTACTTTTATTTTACATGTATTTTATATATGAGTATTTTGACTGCATGTATGTCTGTGCACCATGTGCATGCAGTGCTCATGGAGGCCAGAAGAGGGTGTCAGAATCCCCCTAGGACTGGAATAACAGAATTGTGAGATGCTATGAGGATGTTGGGAATTGAATCTGGGTCCTCTGGAAGCAGCCAGGGCTCTTAACTGGTGAGCCATCATCTCTCCAGCCTGTCTTCCTTTTAAAGATCTTATACTATTGCACTAAGGTAGTATTTCACAATAGAGAGTGCCATGTTCCCCCCCAGGCAGAAGCAATATACCCTTCCTTCTCAGGATGCCTGACTTATGCAGTAAACAACAGTTGAGCCAGGTCGTGTGCTACATTGTGAAGGGCAGGGAAAAGCATATGCAGGATAGATTTTTTTAAACATTTATTTATTTATTATGTATACAATATTCTGTCTGTGTGT
>LOEQ01010315.1:33563-47557 GCA_001685075.1 Bramus lutescens | reverse complement strand
CTTTATTCATTAACCAATAAAAGCAACACATAGACAGAAGGACCTCCCACACCAACAAACATCTTATGAAATGGAGAATTTGAAAACACCCACTGAAGTCAAGATCAAAACAAGGATGTCCTCTTTCTCTATTCTTGTTCATAGTGCATGAAGTCTTATCCAGAGCAATAAGACAAGTGAAGGCAATAAAAGAATACAAATAGGAAATAAGTCAAAGCATCCATATTTGCGGATGGAAATATGGGCATGATATCCTGAGTTTACTCAGTGAAAATGCTGGAAGTCAATTACTCCAGTTGCCACATCATTCAACGTGATTCTAAGGTGTATTTCTGCAAGTCACAGGTTACACACCACCAAGAAGCTTTGCAGTTCACACACTAATGAGAAGTTGTCTCCTTGTAGAGCTCTCTCTTCCAAGTTTCTTCTTTTCATTAAACCACACGCACTGACACTGACAGGAAACCAATTTGGTCTTCGACTCAACTGTGTTGATTAAGAAAGAGTTTTTATTCTTTTTATTAATTCTTTCACTTTTTTGTATCAGATGTAAATAACACAGGGGCAACAATAAAAAGACCGCAAGCCAATAGGCAGATGTAGTCTCTTCAACAGCTGGCTTGGCAGTGCTATGTCTTCTGAGAAATAGACTCATTTTTGTGAGAAGCCTTTTTTTTTTGGCTAGGCTGATGATGGGTCCCAGGGATTCTGTAGAAAATGATGGTGCCCATGACTTTGAATTGAACTCCCTCAGAAGCTGGCATCATCAGACAAACGCTACATGTTACTCACATTCAAGGCTGCACAAACTGAAACCAAGACAAATGTCAAGATAGATGACTTTTCCAGACTGTGAGAGTCAAGACTCCCTGAACCAAGATCAGGCAATTCTTTTTTAGGAAATCACTGTTAAACAACTGGTTATTTTTGTTGTTGTTATTGGTGGTGGTGGTGGTGGTACTGATTTTTCTTTGCATTTTCTTTCTGTCTTTCTGCCTTCCTTCCTTCTTTCCTTCTTTTTCTTTCTTTTTTCTTTTTTTTTGGTTGTTCTGTTTTTTTGTTCCCATTATAAAATCAAATATGGGCATTACCCAGAATTCTCAGTTCTCATTCTGTTTTATAAAATGGAGGCAACCTAGATTTGTGAATCATAAAATAAAGCCAAAAGATATGTAAACAAATATTATAATTTAACTCTTTACAGTATTAAAAATGCATGAGTCAGGTGTTGGTAGTGCATACCTTTCATCCCAGCACTTGGAGGCAGAAACAGGTGGATCTCTGTGAGTTTGAGGCTAGCCTGGTCTACAAAATGAGTTCCAGGGCAGCCAGTATTGTTACACAGAGAAATTCTGATTCAAAAAATACCAAAACCAAAACAAAACAAAACAGAAAAAAAGCATTGGTATGGAAAAGTCCTTCTGTATGTATGTTGCTTTTATTGGTTAGTGAATAATGCTGCTTTGACCTACGGAAGGGTAGAATAGAATAAGTTGGGAATTCCAAGCAGACAGAGGAGGAAAGAAGGCAGAGTCAGAGAGAGCCATGTAGCTGATGACGGAGAAAGACATGAGTGACCCACCAGAACCTTACTGGCAAACTGTGTGTCTCATGGTAAAATACAAAATAATAGAAATGGGTTAATTTAAGATGTTAGAGCTAGTTTGGAATACGCTTGAGTCATTGGCCAAGCAGTGCTGCGATTAATATAGTTTCTGTGTGATTATTTGGGGTCTGGGAGGCCAGGAAATGAACATGCAACCTCTGCCTACAAAGCATGATCCAACTAATAATCCCACCTAAAAGTAAAGAACAAATATCTGTGAACCAAGATTGTTTCCAAAGCCCTTCCCTCTCTGCACCTACCTCTTTTATTTTTGTATTACATATTGGAAGGGATGGTTAAAAGTGGCAATTAAGACCTCCAATACTTTCTTGTTTTCTAGCAGCTACACAATAAACTTGGAATCCTTTAAACTTTAATCAGGTGCCATTCAAGCCATATTCTCTAAGGAAACGGAAGCAACATATTCTAGAAAGTAGTTTGTCAATGATACAAGTTAATGACTAAGCACAGCACTATGGCTGAGACCCCAGACAGACTGAACAGGTAAGAGAGGAGGGAACCATGAGTCTACATAGCTGTAATATTTCTTTAGGAAGCAATGGACATCAATGGTACAGGACTCACTAAGCCTGGATGGTAGGAATAATGGGACAGAAGCTGGAGAGTGCATTGTAGAGATAAAATGGTAATTTTAGGCTTCCATTAAGGGAGTGGGGGGCCAGAATTAGGACGAGACAGCGCTGTGGACTGCGGAAATTACCACAGCATTCACGTCAGATCTGGAACAGGTCTCCACAGCAGATCTGGTGACTTGGTCCAGTCACTCCTCTCTCAGTAGACACCCTTGTAAAGCTTCTTGTCTAAGGTCTACGTGGCCCTGATGTGCAATTTGTCAACGCAGCTGTCCACATGTGTATGAATCCATGCAGCATGCTTCTGGGATTTGCCACTGCACTATACCTCCTAGCAACTGGAAAAATCAAGTAGATACAACAGAGTTTTCACAAAGGTCATGAGTATGAGCCCAGCTTCATGTGAGTCACGACATCCTATTATTTATGCAATCTTCATTCCCAGAGGAGACAAGGCTTTCCCAGTCTTATACAGAGACCTAAGGCTAAATATTGTCCAAACTATTCTTCTCAGCCATAAGGATGATACATCACTGAAACTGTTTCATGCCTGGAAGCCAGTCCTACTCTATGTGAGCACACTATCATTCAGACAGGAATGTGTTGCCTGTCAGTACAAAGAAAATAACTTGTGTTTGACACAAAGGAATGATTATTGGTCTTATTTACTTTTTTCTTTTGGACTGAAGAATGAAATTAATTTTTTTAAAAAAATGTAGGCTAATAAAATAAACTGGCATAAATGTTTAAGATCATCAAAGAAAATTATGAGACCCCACCCCTACCATGATATATACAGAACACTGTTATCCTTTTAAAGATTTTAATGTGTACTTAAAAATGGACAATTCATATCACAGTTATGAGACTGTGATTCTGTTATCTGTGAGGATTATGCATTTTTCCAGTAAAACAGTTTCATGCTTATAAAAGTCACTATTTGTCCAGTCATGACAAGCGAACACACGGTAGGAATAATCCAAGTAGCAAAGAGGGGAAGGCAGAGAGGTTATAAAGCGGTCACACCATTGACACAAAAAGAACAATAAATAAATACACATTTCTGTATGTTGAAGGCAATTCACAATCATTTCCAGGAATTCTGTAAGAATTTAAGGCCATTTGTTCTAAAGAAGTTTATACATAACTTCACAAAACTTGTAATTTGTATAAAAACTGTACACTGAAAACTATTTAGAATTGATGGTGAGCAGGCAGGCCAGGGGACAGGGATGGGCTTGTTGGGTTATTTTACAAACAGGCAGGTCAGGGGGCAAGAACAAGTTTCTTTCACAAATGTGTCATGTGCTAAGTCACAGGGTTGTGAATGTGGAACTGAGAACTCACAAGAGACTCCAGCCTGTGCAACCCATATGGCAAAGTGGAATGATGAGAACAAGCAACCCCAAGCAAGAGAGCGAGTATCCCTTTGAATTAAAATATCTAGACAGGATACAACTGAACACAAAGTTCAAAACCCCTGCTACATGGTTCGGAGTTACAGTCTTGGTTTTACTTGTTAAATAGCATTATAATGATGGTCATTTTTATATAAAGTATATTCTGTGCATTTGCTCTTCACTATGTTTGCCTTTTCATGGTTTCTGCTTTAGAATTGCAAAACACAAGTTGACTGCAGTCCGTGAAAAATGCATTTTCTTACAGGGTCACATCTGTTTCTAAGTTTAAACTCCCACTATTTGACCAAAACTGAGGACATATATTAATCACTAACTAGATTTTTCTTCCTCTACTCTTCCTTATTCATACCATGAATGTCCAGACAGTCATTCAAAGAGATATTGCTCTTGTGATTATATCTATTGCAATTTAGAAGACAAAGGATTCAATATTCAAAACTTATTCTTAAGAACAGTTATAAAAGTATTGAAATTTAAAAAGTAGTAACATGTAAACATTGATACAGAGACTGCTGTCCCATATATGTATATAGCAGTCGAGGACAATATTTGTGTTAAAAATGTAGCTTGTGCTTTTTCCCAATAATACATTGGAAATTTGCTATTCTGTCAAGAACAAAACAAAAATATCTGAAAATTAGAGAAGACATCTCTACTTTGCTTCAAGCATTTTAAACAATTTTCCTGTTGCTCATGCAACCACCATATTTACAGTTTTGGTTTAGGAAGAGAATTGGTTTTGGATCCAAGAAAGCACATTATCGAGTACTGCTGAAACCAAACTGAGAAAGTATCTCCTTCCCTGGTTCATAGAGGAGCACCAGGTGCAAAGCACAGGCTCAGCAGTTGACCGACATGTGGTGGACATCAGCATCTGGACATGAGTGATGGACATCAGCATCTGGACGTAGTCATATCTGCGTCTGCAGCACGTGTGTAGGTGGGGTGTATGGTGGAGGTGCAGGCGATGGCTTGATTCCTCTGGCTCTCATGTAGGAGAGGAACTGCTCAGGGATCTCCGCTAAGACATCTTTGGCCAATCTAGCCATGCTTAATATGTGGTTTCCACTTCTGTCCATATAATCCCTGAATGGCACAAACTAGAACAGAGAAAAAATTACTTTACGGTGTTCAGCTATCCACTTAAGAGACACAAAATCGGAACATACAAGTAGGTTTTAAACCTTCCACTTTCATGGATGGTTTTGGATACAGAACCTCACTATATAGGGTAAGATGGCCTCAAACTCATGATACTCCTGTCTCAATCAGCAAGGGATTCCAGGTGTGCAGTACTGTGCCTGGCTTCTGTTCAAACAACTGGTTTTAGGAGTGTCCTAGTTAACTTCCTCTGTAAGCTTGACTCAACATAGCACCATCTGAGGGAGACTCAAATGAGGGATTGCCCAAATAAGACTGGCCCTTGGAC
Organism: Bramus lutescens; assembly: GCA_001685075.1. Taxonomy (NCBI): domain Eukaryota; kingdom Metazoa; phylum Chordata; class Mammalia; order Rodentia; family Cricetidae; genus Bramus; species Bramus lutescens. Next base: position 42,508 of record LOEQ01010315.1, on the reverse strand, counting down.
CATCTTTAAAGGAATGTCTTGATTGATGGTTGATGTGGGAGGATCCATATTCCTAGGCTGTATCAGGAAACTAGCTAGGTGAGTCAGACACTGAGCAGTATCCTACTGTGTGATGGAAGTGATCTGAAAGTATAAGTCAAATAAACCCCTTCCTTTCCCAGACTTGCTTGTTGTCTGGGTAGTTTGTCATATCAATAAGGAGAATCATAAGTGCCCAGAGTGCCATGTATACAAATGCTATCTTTAAAATGTACTTTTCACTACAGTTGACTCTGAAGTGGTCAGATTATAATGTGTGTTTAACGAAAGAGATGGAACTCTCTTCCTTGTTCTTCTGTATTGTCTTTTGTTGCACTACCTAGCTGATACCACATACTGGGGGCATTTAACCTCCATGGGTCTTGTTTCCTTGTCAAATTGAGTCAGTACATGTTTAATTCAGCTTTGATATAAAAGTTAGCGAATACAGACCAAGGGACAAATCTTACACCATTCAGTAAAGAAAATAGCACACATGATTAGCGAGAACTAAACATATTATTTTTAACTGTTACTAGAACATCAAATCATGGCTACTGAATAGGAAAAACGCACAGTTCCTCGGATGGGAGCCTGAACTATAGTAGGCAGAGGCAGTGCGCTCCTACGTAGATGTTATGTATGTGCTATTTGTGAAAGCAAAAGATCTCAGCGTGAGATGTTAGAATCGTTCTTACTGAAATGTCATAATTACTTTGGCATCTGAACATAGTTGCTTTGCCTTTATCTAGCAGTTACACTGCAGCCTTTATCACATCTACAGCATGCACTCTGCCAAGAGACTCTGGGTCCATTTTCATTTGGAACGGTTACTCAGTAAATAAATACTGTCCTGCTGAGTTTGCCAGTTCAGTTTCTCTGTAAGGGATGCGTCTTGAAATAACTTGGAAATGATTGAAATTATTAGTGCTGTAGATAGTTTGTAAGCACATTAACATTTGGTCTTGAGGAAAAAAAGAAGAGAGAAGACATTAATTTGGGATGTAGAATAATTTCTGCATTAGGATTTGAAAGTTTTATTTAATGTTTTTCTTTCAGAGACCAAGAACATTCCCTCTTCATATTCTGTCATAAAATTCTTCTGAAAATCTACTTTTGATGGAAGCAATTATTCAAAATGAACTTTTAGAAACCATCTGTTTGGGGGACATTTAAAACTATCCAGTTGCCACAGGAAAAATGAGTTAAAAATATGGGAAACTATAATAGAAGGTGCAATTTTGATGTGGTGAAGGTCATCTGTTTTGCTCCATTCTTCCAAAGTCTCTTCTCTATAATTCTAACCTGTGTCTGTTTACCATAGAGAAGAGAGTAGCTTTCAGAGGTGTGACGGGCAGGTAAAAGGGCTGTTCACCCCTGAAGACAGCTAAGCCAGGGTAGGAGAAGGCCCACGGTGTGTCCAGTCTCCAGGTGGAGAGAGGATCGGGAGGGTGTGAACTCAGCAAAGTCACTAGAGGCAAGATGGGATTGTAGACAAAGACGCAGAGGTATAAACAAGTTAAGTTCTGTTTTTCTCTCATTTAATCTAAATTACTAAATTAGTTCTAAGAATTTACTGTGGTTTTTAACTACTCAAACCGTTTTAGGGAGCACTGTTTAGGCATATGATTTCTCTATTGCATTCTTTCTGTTTTTAAAATAAAAATACATATTTGTTAGCATGGGCCTTTTTATGAATGCTCTATTTGCTACATAAGTGAAGCTCTACATGCGACATAATGTACGCCACGCTTTATCGCCATTGCTTTTCATTTTTACTTTATGGAAAGTTAATTTTTTCTCATATCATGTATCCTGATTCCTGTTTCTTTCCCACCTCTCCTCATATGAACTCACAGAGGCTGAGACGCCTGCACAAGGGCTTGCAAGGGTCCGCACCAAGCGGTGTCCCAGAGCACAAAGGAGAAGAGGACAAATGCCTCCATCCCTAACCTAGAAGCTACCCTCAATTTATAACCACTTGCAAATGAGATTTTCATTTCTCTGAGGGAGTTTCACTGGGGAAATAAATGAGTCTTCAGTGAAGGCTGCACGCCCGGCAGTAAATGGGCAACAGAAAACAAGTTCAAAGGCATCTTTGGGGGTTCTTTGTCTCATTATGTCGGATCAGGGCATTTTTCTTTTGATTTTATCTTTTAATATTTATTTATTTATCTTGTTTTAGCCCTCCAAGTCCTTTCCATATATATTATGGTTTCCAGTTTTGTATTTTTGTGGGATTCCTGAATGTGAGAACAAATGGGTCTCTGCATCTATATCTGTTTCTTGTGCGTTTTTTTGGATTGTTTTCCTCTTGTTTGTTTTAGCCTATTCTGATGTGCTTGGTTTTGTTTTAGCATAGTATAATCTAGTCTACTCTCATATATTTTATTATTATCCCTCAGAAGCCTGTTTACTTTTTAGTGAGAGACAGAAAACAGATAGATTTGGCTTATACTTTCTTAATTGAAATAAATTATAATTAATTTTTGAGAATTTTGTTGTATCAAAACTAAAGTCACAATACCCAGAGCTCTTCTCATCTCCTGAGCCTCTTTATAAATAATGGACAGAATGACCACAAAACAAACCCTATCAGAGAAAGTTGGTACCAGAAGGGTTTTGCTTATCACAGAAATAATTTGGGATTAGAAAAAGTTGAGAATTTTCTACTTGCTAATCCTGAATTATCTAAAAAAAATTTCTGTGAGGGGCATTTAGTCTTCAGTTCTGCCACTGGGTGCCAATGCCTCCTCGCTGCCATTCCCTCTTGTTACATCAACTTGACAGTTTTCTGAACAAAATATACTTTAATCACTTTGCATACATCCTCCAACTCTGACATTTTATCCCTCAGATCACCCTCTACTTTCTCAATTAATCTTTCATTTTTGGATGCTGCAGCTAGGGAWACTCAGCTTAAAAAAAATCAACAAAACCAATCCCCACATATGGTGAGGGCATACTGTCATCACTAAATTCAAACTCTTAAATAGTTACATTAAGAAGAAAGCAATACCCACAGTGCAATAATTTAACATATTCGCATAACGGATATAGCAGATGAATTCTGTTCTGCAGAAAACATGGTATGTGTGGTGTTCTACATCTTCTCTCATCTCTTCCCCTAAACTCCTGTGCAAAGGGACATTGTGCATGGCTGCTCTGATGGAGGGTTTGCCTTTTCATGAGAACAAATTTGAACGTGTTTGGGCAAATTGGCTTTTAGTTGCTGTTCACACAATTGTGTTTGATTGTTCCTACTGTGCAGAACTCCATTAGTGAGTTTTCAAGTCTAAGACTTCAAGGCTATTATTCTCCTTTTAATGGAAAATATAATTTAAATGTAATTTTTAAGGAAATGATAGGCTGGCCTGCGGCTGCATGCAGCCAGAAGAATGGCACTGCATTAAACACAATGGCCAATCCATAGTACATTAAAGCACGCACACATTGTAGGTACTGACCTAAGAAAATAAACAACGGAGGCATTTGTCCTGCTTCTGCACATGGACCATATCATACGTGAGATGATCAAATCAAAGTACGGCTACTATAAAATAAAGACATGCAAAATGCCTTCCCATCAGATGGTTTCAGGATGGTAATTAACAGCTACCAACACTTAATTAATGGGATGATGCTGAACAATGGGAGGTTTTTTGCTAAGGGATTAAATTTAGCATCTTGTTTAATTTCATAGGCATCTTGTCCGGTTTTTTGATCTGATTTAAGAATAAACCTAAGCATAGAAAGTTTAACTTAATAAGGACGGATAGTGGCCAGCGCCAGTCTTTATTGGGTTTGACTCTGACATGTCAGATTTTATAGTAATTTGGAAAGATGGCTAGATTTTGATAATCTTTAGAATTTTAGTTTAAGTAGAGAGATTTGCTGTAATAGAAGGCAGCTTTTGGAATCAGAACTTGATTTATAGTCAAAATACTTCTGTGCAGCTTACTTAACTCTCCATCTTGGACCACAGTTCTTTTGTATGGCAAGGGAACAGAGGGAAAGAAAGGGGAAGAGACACAAGTCAAGGCTGAGGACTTCTGCCTGCACCAGCAAAGTGTGACCTGGGTAAAGGCAATGTAAACTAGAAGTAAGCATCATGAACATGTGTGTGGGAATGATAGGCTGAATGTGTATTTGAGTGTCTTTACCAAAAAAGGAAACTGGAGTCAGGCTGCAGAGATGTTTAAGGGTCACAGACGTCCTGTAAAGAGTTTTCTATGGCATTTTAGGGTTGCATCTAGCTTCTGGCTTCTACTTTTCATAGCTGGGGATTATGGGCAAGAGGAACCAAAATGAGAATTACTTTTTAAAAATATTGCAATCAAATGTCTGACCTAATGTTAGTGTCATAGCCTGCCTAGCACATAGACCATAGGACAGTATCACATTTCATCCTGTGCACATGCAGAAACTGCTTAATACTGAGAACCAAAGCAAACTCATCCTACTACCAACTTCCGACTGAACCTCAGCTACATTCTACAAGTTACAGCTCTGATTTTTCCAACCTGAGAAATTTAAGGATTCTTAAGCAACATATTTAATAACTTGATTAGTTTCAAAATGAAATGGATTACAAGAAAACCAAAGCCCACACAGCTTCTATTCTATTATTTTCTAATGTGATTTTGCTGGCTTGCTCAGACATATTTTCTGAACACTGGAAGATATACAATATTATTGTACTGTCTGTAACACTTAAAGCTTCCATTCTTTAAAATGAACAATCTAAGAATATTTCAGCAGAACGTGGGGAATTTTGATGGCAGGCCCCTACTGAGGTTCAAGGAGATAAGGAAGAGGTGGACGTAACTGGGATGCCAACAGCCAAGTTGCTCACATATTTCAAGGGTGAATTTAGGAACTTCTCTGTGAAATTAGAAAAATATGTCAGGTCCCCTCCTTGAATGCAGGGATTAAAGACAGGATGTTGTCATCCAGGGGCTATTCATACCCAAGTACATGTCAATTTCCTGTTTAGTACTTATAAGACTCCTTCATCCTTTCATTTTGGGTTTATGTCACAGAAACCCAAGTGTTTCCCTGTATCTCTAGGTGTGTTGGAATTCTCTGGGGATCCCAATGCCAAAGTCAAGATAGACTTGCCTCAGAGACTAGCAGTTCAAGAAGAAATGTCCCTATGGGTATTAACTTGTATCTGTATGAACTTAGGCTCATGGGTAACAAAGAGCTTTCTGCCATCTGTAACATCAGAGAAAAGCAGAGGTGAAAGAGATATACTCTACAAACAATCACAGAGGATCAGACAGCGTACTGACTTGATCAAGACTGGAGTGAGAAGACTGTGCATTCATGAACATTCTGGGTCCCATCTCAGTATACTTCCCAATGCTGTCAATCCATCGAGAGACGAGATGGCTCTTATTTCCACAAATGTCAGTATGCATGGCTTTGTGGTGACAGTATAGCATCATGGTCCTCTCAAAAGAAGGCTTGGTGATGTGAGCAGCCTCAATTCCTCAGAAATAATGCTATGTTGCTTCCCTTAACATCCATTAGGATGGAACAAGCTATGAGATTCCCCTGTTGTTTTTTTTTGTTTGTTTTTTATAAAGAAGCATTGTCATAGCAACAGAGCACATTCTGAAAGTCCTTTGCATTCAAATTTCCTTTTAGTAATCTGATTTTCGCAAAGTGTGGGCTGGACATTATGTGGAGCTCTTAGATAAAGTGAAATTACTTGGACCCATAATTATGATGATGAGGTTAAGGCGAATAATTACGTGTCTAATTATGGAAATGAGCACCGTGATACATGCAAATAAATGGCATCACCATGTTCTCTTTCTCAGCTACTTTAGCCAAATCATTTACTGTATGTGTTTGTGCTTTCTTCATCATGCCTTGAAGAGAAGCTTAAATCATTTTATTTATATTTTCAAATAATTCTTATGAAATTGTTTCTATGTTAAAAGAAAGTTTCATTAATTTTTGAAGAGTAACAGATGGTCCTTTTTCATATTATTATTTCTGTATTGTAGTGCTGGAGAGCTCACTCAGTGCTACCACAGAGCTACACTGTGATCCTTTTATGTATGAACTTAGGTCATTTTGTCCCCTCCCCCAACAATTATTCTAATAATTTTGCTGACCTCTACTTAGCTGTACTTCTGGGGTATATTTTATACAGCGTAGGTGGCTCCACTTTACTTCACAAGGCTGTTTATCTCTCCCAACATAGAAAGTAAGAAAGCTTGTTCAAGTTGCCACATGTTAAAATTTGAATCCAATTCTGTAGGATTCCAAATTATATTCTTACAGTACTTACATTAGGAGTAACTACACTTGAGATTATTTGGAAATAATAAAGGAAATAATATGAATATCATATCCTTGAGTAGTACTGAGTCCTTTGACTTTCCTACTTGAAAAGGTATGGATCATAGACTTTTTCCTCCTTTGTTTGCATCTTAAAAGGTACACACACTAAGTAAAGCATGCATAGATGTGGTTGAATTAACACCCTGCTTTCAGTGACAACTTTTAACAGATTGTTTTCTTCTTATTGCTCCTCAAATAGCAGGTAACTCCACAAATTTAGCCAAGTATTTTTTCAAACATTTTCTATATGCAAAATGTATAGGCAATATTTAATTTATGAGCTGTGTATTATGATAAAATGTATATAGCTTATTTGTTATGTATATTTTTAACACACACGTTTTCATTTTTCCAACCACAGTCTGGGTAAATTCTGACAATAATGAAAATCTTTTTATATAATCTTTTTTGTATTTGAATTAAACTGTATTATTTTTGTATGTATCAGCTGTTCTAGAAAATGCTTAGTTTACATGAAGACTAAATACTGAACTGCTTAAAAAAAGTCCATTATATTTCTAGCTTCCAGTTTTACCAAAGATCACAATAATAATTTCTCATGGGAGTAAATTAGAAAATGACAATTGTTGATACTTGAACTTTACATGTTGTGAATCTGAGACAAAGGGAAAAGCAATTCCATGCAGATTCCAATCCCTGTTACTTAAGTTACACCACATGGAGAAGGGGTCAACTAAATGAACAGAACCCAGCACTGCTGGTTGCACTTTAAGTTGCCTCTTTATACATCAGGTAGACACGGGGTCGTCATAAAGAAGGAGACAGATAATGTTTATTTAAATCCTTACCTGTACAATGTCCCTTTCAGCATATTTCCCTCTGGAAGAAACTCTTACATCATCTCCATCCAATTCAACCATTGCTTGAAAATGAAATACAGTTATTAATTGAATACAATGTGCTGAAATAAAACTATGTGAACTAAGAAATCACTATGTATGCAGCAATGCACCTGCTGGAGTTATAGGAAGGCAGCTGCAATCTTCCTTTCTTTAATCATTTTCTCCAAACAGCCATGGAGTACAAAATCTACAGCTAAAGGAAGCCAGGAGTATGAATGGCCCTCTTGAAGTTGGGCAGGCTCAGGTACTGTGGAGCATTCTCTGAGCCATCTTTCCATCCTATTTACCATTCTGTAGGATGTAAATCTTGGTTATATGCTTAGATGACTGGATGGGCATGTGATATTAACCCATCTGTTCTATGGGTTTTTTTTCTAATTTAAGAAACAGCAGCAATTATCATCTTCAAGTTGAATCTTATTCTTACTGACATTACAAGGTCAATACTGTCCAAGTTTTCCTTTACAGACCCCTGCGAAACAAAGCAGTATTTATTCAGTCCTTAATGAAGTATGATATTTTTTGTTAAGCATGGTAATTGTGTTCGCTGTGAAATAATTCCAGCATTGGCTGCAACAGCTGGTCCTCAGAAATGCTGTCCCAACAGAGCAGCTGGGGGATGTGATGCTGCACTTAGAGACATTTCCCACAGTTTATTAAGTTTTCTGTGAGAATTCCCTGAATAATTAATTGTATGAGGGAACCGGCCTGTGCTAAAAGTATAATTCTGTTACCGAAAATTCGTTTTGCATACACAGGACAATCAACAGACTCGCAATAGGCCCCAGAAAGTGCAGAACTGCTCAGCTGGAACACGATCTTCACCCTGCACTGCTTTCTTCAGTCCCTGTAACACATTTGCCTTAGAAAACATTGTTTTCAAATTTATCGTCCTGCATATGTTCATGAGTCAATGTTTTGGCTGGAGCATTGCTGGTAAATATGATTAACAGATTTGCCTGTATATACAATATGTGCCGTAATTTTATGAAATGTACATTCTACTGATAATAAGGCCAGCGCTGTATTCCTGAGACTGTAAATGGTATGTATGCTCACATATGTGAAGTAAATAGCTCCTGTTATCATCTGGGTTGGCTTTTACAATTTTCATATTATTTCAAGATATAACTGTGCACTGCTGGTGATGTGTTCCACTCCCCTGCTATGCTCATAGATTGCGGTGATTCCCCTGCACTTGCTCTAAAATGGGAGCAAGGCTCTGGCAGCAATGGAGACACTGTCATTATTATCTTCTAGAACCTGTATTACCTCATTATCCCCAGGGAAGAAATTAATAACCTTGCATACTAGAGAGGTTCTAGACCTTACCTCCCACTCTTCAGCATACTTAAAGTTGAAAGGTTGCAGATGGCAGGAAGTGGGAGGCAAGCTTTTGAGAGCAACAGAAACAAGTTGATAATGATGGAGTGGTCATCTCCACACTTCGGGTTTTTTGAGTGTCTGATCCCAGGAGCAGAGATTGTGGCCCAGAGGGACAATCCTGTGCTCCTCTCCAACTATCGGAGACAGGGTGAAGGGTAAACTTACATCCCTTCTCCTCAGCCTGTGTCAGAGGAGCTGCTGCATCAATTCAACCCAACTCCATACCGACAGCAAGACCCTAACTCCATACCGACAGCAGGACCCTAACTCCATACAGACAGCAGGACCCTAACTCCATACAGACAGCAGGACCCTAACTCC
>LOEQ01010315.1:0-32277 GCA_001685075.1 Bramus lutescens | reverse complement strand
TATTAACCAATGAAAGTAACACATAGACAGATGACCCTCCTACATCAGTAAAGAGGAAAAAAACAAGTACCAAAGGAGAATGTATGAGCTATTTTAGCTCACAGCTGATGGATTTGGAGAAGCACAGTCTGTCACCACTAGCCAAAGCAGGTGATCATGAGTGAGAGCATGAAGAAGATGTCTTAGTCTTTGCAGCTCTAAAGAAGTGGACCATGTCCACAGCTGAGCAGATGCGAGCAGCCAGAGAAAACAGCAGCAGACGCTGTGGCAGTCAGAACTAAGAGACTCTGTAGCAACAGGGCAGCCTAGTCTCACGCTAAATACAGGGCCACTGTTAGTAAAAACCCGTGCAGAAGTTAAAGTTGCCACTCAATCGCAGTTCAGTGGCAATCGTGAAAAGAAATTAGCCAGGTGACCAGTAACAAACCATCTTTAAAGAACTTTGCTCTGGTCACTAGTAACCTAAAATGCTGTCCTGTAACTGGCATTTGAGAAGGCCTAGCCTCCGTCAGCTCAGTTCAGGATCATCTACGCCCCCAGCTCAGTCCCACTGTTATTGGACTCCATTCTTTCACCTGACGGACCCCTTTGTTTCTAAAGCTAATTCGATTAGCTAGCTAGAAGCCGGAATCACATTAAATTAGCATATCGTGCTTCTGTTAATATTTCCGCTCACAACTTAATGATTCATTAATTTAGCATTGTTCTTTAAAGGCTGTCAACACTCTTCCCCCACACAGCAAGCTCCCCTGGAGTGTTCTTTGCCTTAGGAACCAAATCTCAATTTAGCACTTTGTCAGTCTCACATACTGTTTCAAGATACAAATTCTGACAACAGGCAAAGGTGCATGTTCAATAAATGTGTCCATTAGAGGGAGGGTGTCTTAGCCAATGAATGTGAACTGCATTTATGCCTATGATGACGTTATATATATATATATGCTCAATCACATTCTTTTACCCAGTTGAGGCTGACAGAAATGTAACAGGACCATAAGACCACTGAACTCTTGCTACTTACCATCAAATTCTGCAGGTCCAACACCTACTATAATTATTGACATTGGAAGCTTCGAGGCCTTTAGGAAAAATAGCACAATGAGATCTCAATAGAGACATTTAATTCTTAAGTAAAATGAAAGCACATATAAACATTGTACAGACTTTGGATCTGGCTCTTTTTGCAGACAGTCCTAAAATTTTTAATAATTTAATAATTAATTTAATAATTTTTTAGAACTTAATCACAAAAAGAAAACAATTTCTTGATTTTCTCTGACATTTTCACAGATGCTCACTAAGATAACTTTTAATAACATGTTGAAAATTGTCATCACAGTGAATTATTATCAGAAATTATTCTCACAGTGAATTAGCAAGTACAAACCAATGGCTACTCAGATAAGTTTAACCTTACTCATTTGTGCATTAAATATCTGTGCACTTCTGAGAATGAACATTTAATGCTGCAACATGGCTTTCATCACATAAAGTACTTAAGTCATATTCTATTTAAGGTTACCAATTGGGGCTAGGAAGATGACCCAGTGGGTAAAGGCTCTTATGATCCAGCATGAGGGACTGCAGAGGCCAAGGAGCCATACGATAGAAGGAACGAACTGATTCCTGTAAATTGCCTTCTAACGTGCACATGTGAATCAAAAATGCCTGTCTACGCACATGCACATATGTAAAATATTACAACAGATGCACAGCACACATAGTGAGAACATCTTGTGCTGGGAAGTCAGTGAAGGGAAGCTCTTTCTTAGTGCACTGTCTTCCTTTTAGTTAATTGTGAATTATTAAGTCAGCATGTTAATTGCAAATACCATAACCAGAAAGGAGACAGAAATTCAGGGTCTAGGTAGAAAAAATACGTAAAGACGTTGGGTTGTTCCAAAAAGACAAATCTATGAATCACTTGAATATCCCCTACATGCATTTGTTTTTTTCTCATACTAAATAACTAACAATATTTTTCTGTTACTAAAATTATGAGGCTTGACAAACAACTCATCCATTCAACTTATTCTTAATTAAATATGACTCTCTGCCAAGCAATGCCAAGCTTAGGCATAGAAAAGTTTGGTAAAACAGATATAATTTAGCAAGCCACCAACTGGTAAACATAGATTTTAGAGTAAATTATCAAAAGAAGATAATGAAATCATGAACAAACAAAACATACACCTGGGACTGTAATGCATAGTATGGCTTTAAGTCTACTGCAGAAGCAGACATTGGCTAGATTGTTCTCATGGAACTGGAATGTCAGGGCATGATAGGTCCTAGTCATTGGAGTGCACAGGAGTACAAATCCGTCTATTGTTTGATAACCAAACAAACCTTGTATACATGAAGGTAATCCCCACCTCCCCAGTCCTTATGCAGCAGACGTGTGAAGAGTGCTGGATAAACTAACAATGAGGTCAGCTGCAATGGTGTGGTCATTCTGTTTCTCCACGTAGTCACCTAAAATAGAATTTGTTCTCAACCTAAGTGGCATTGTGGTGTCACTGAGACCCTGGTCCTACTTACATTAACTATGGATTCTTTAGTTTGAGCCATATCTGAGATCACACCATCTGTCACAATCAGGAGCACAAAATACTGGGAGCCATCTTTTACAGAAGATGCATACCTGAAAAGAAAAAAAAAACAGGAAGGTAAGAATAGCAGGAACAGGAGGAGCTTCAGATGAGGGCTGCAGAGTGTTAAGTTTCAAATCTGGGACAAATGCCTGAGGTGCCTATAACAACACATCAAAACAGACCTAGCTGCCAGGTTCTCCCAACATCCCAAAGTTCCTACCTGTTACAGGGTATGGCTGCGGTATCCCTGGTTCAGGATACCCTGGAATCTCTGGCAGGGTCTGAGCTGCTCTTTTCCCAGAGGCTTCTTCCCTATATAACCCAGACATTTTGGTTACCCTTCCCCTTTTGTACCTTTGACTTCCTGACTTCTGCCCCTGGTTCCACTCTCCATTCCCCTCCCTCTCTCCAACATGGCCAGCTCTGTGTGGTCATGTCCACAGTGGACTCTCCCAGATGTCCAGTGTGGTCCACAGTGGCCTCTCTCAGATGTCCTTGCCTCTGACTATGCTTTCACACATATCTACAGCAGCCATGTCCTTTCCTTTTTCTACTTTTCTTCATTCACAGAGTAGCCATGAGGCATGGCCAACAAGCCTTCTAATATTGAGAAAAATTTACACATATGTCAGAAGCCTCATTAAGTACATATTTTTCTGAAACAACCAGGCAGATTAACTGCACTGCTAGTGCCTGCCAGGACACAGAAATGCTTAGCTTTCTTAGAAGTGTTTTCACTAACAAAATTTGCCAGGATGGAGATTTCTTTCATGAAAAGGAAAGACTGGATATAGATTTTGAAAAGACCTATTCTGGCTACAATTTATTATGTGCAAGCTCTTCAAAAATTGTTAAAGTCATCAGAACTCAGTTTTCTTATCTTGAAAATTTAGACAGTAATATTTATGTCTTTGAATATTAAATGAATAAATTATATGTATAATTATATGTATGGTAATCAATATAAAACAGGGCTCTGTAAACTAAATGATGACTAAATGATTTTTGTTTTTGAACTGGACAAAAGCAATGTTGTGTATCACTGTGAATATACTAAACACCACTGGCATGTATCCAAAGAAACAATCTTTTTAGAAGTTATAGAGATTTTCTCTCAATAAAAAAGTTAAATAGATGGTATATCCACAGTTCTTAGTGTGTTTATGAGGGTGAATGAGCATTTGTTTGTATGTGCATTTGTGTGCACGTGTCTATGTATATATACATGTGTGTATGTGCACATGTTTATATGTATGTGTGTAAGTGTGCATCCTGGCACAAATGTGCTGGGTGTTTCATTGGCCTAGAGCTGGCCACATAGGCGAGTTCATGTCCAGTGACAAGTGAGTCTCACACACCTCTTAGGACACAGGACAGGAAACAAGAAGGCCTTGTTATCTCAAAAACTATCAACCAGACCATGGGGGGGAGGNGGGGGGGGTGTGATTTAAAAGTATTAAATTGACAGGCTAAAGAAACTGATCCAACTTGAAAGATCCTAACTGATCCTGCTTGAACAGGTTGGGCGCAAACAGTATATCATTTTGAAGCAGACTTAGAAATCACATGAATAAAAGTATTTGCAACTTTCTGGGGTACAAAAGAAAGTAGCATGTACTCTTACTATTGATAATATAGCTGTTGACATGGCTTATCCACTTACACCTGCAGAGACACTTGGATTAGTCCCACAGAGCCAGTGACCCTGAATACCAAGGAATTCACATGAATGTGACAGCAATGCAATCACTGGGGAACAACCCCAAGTAGGGAAACCCATTATTCTTTTCACTTTCAAAAGAAGCAATCTTACAATTTCCAGCTGTTCAATTTTTAATATCTGAACAGTCATTTTTCAYAAATGAATAAAAAGAAAAAGCATGTATCAGTGACTACAATTCAATGTGAAGTTTTATATTTTGTTTGATTAATGTAAGACTGGAAATAGCAACAGGAACACATCTAGAAGTGCACTGGTATCACCTTTGTGCTAGTTTAGACCGGTCAAAGCTGCTAAAAATGGAAGATTCCTAGCACATTACAGAAGTCAGGTTTTATAATGCAAGCCTCCACCTTCAGTGCCTTAGCAGGCTCGATCCCACTCCTAAGAGGAGAGGCTGTGTTCACAGGATGTAGAGGTGGGAGGAAGCCGACCACAACAAACCTACATTCCTCTGTAGTTCTTATTCATCTTAAAATTCATAGAAACCTAGTTTATTCATCTTAAAATTCATTGAAACCTAGTGGTTTATAATCTTAGACATCTTTAATAGTGCTTTATATTTAATGCTATAAAAGTACATTTGTAGGGTTTCATATACTTAAAATTATTATAAATTCCATTTTGCATAAGAGCTGACCAAACTATTCTAGTGCTGAATTACTATCTGCACTGAAAACTAGGGATTTGAAACTATTCCATTCCTGTAGCAGTTACTCTATAATCGATCATATATTTGGAGAGCAAATCTAAATTTCAGACAAAACCAATCTCATGCTACTATTTCTTTTAATTTAGTTTCTTCGCAAAAATAGAAATAATACTTATGATCAAAAGAATTAACACATCACAGGAGGTATGAAGTGGGATGTACTGGACAGGCCACACTCCAAGCTCCTTTCAGAAAGTGACAATGAGACATAGGCTTGTAGATTAAATTATATTACAAAAGTTTCCTTCTTAATGGAACCTTCACTGAAGTGCATAATTAAAACTCTTATTAAAAGCCTTATCACTACCTATTCTGGAATATAACCAATCTATAATTTATATATTACTATCACCATGATAAATGTGAGAGAGACATTAACTTTCTAAAGGCCTCAGAATTCAAATCTATTTGCCTGGAGTTTTTTATAATGGTTCCAAGCATATTTTTCAGAAAAGTCCAGAAATGGTTTGCCCAGATTTGTGAAGTATTCTTCTAGCTTTTCGTTGGCTCACAGGAACACAAAAGGCATGAGAATGAGCTAAGAAACCAATCCAGGCATGTGCCATTTAAATAGGTTATCATTTATACAGTGGATTGTGCACCTTAATATTGAGTAAAGGGACACACACATTTAAAGATTTCATCACAGACATAAAAAAAAATTTATGTAACGAAGCTGCCACCTCAGACTGCTTTTAACGATGAAATGTCGTGAACAAGAGATCCTGCAGAGGTGCGGAGCAATGTTTTGCTGCCTTCTGTGTTTATTTTTTTGTTCTTTTTAAATTATTTATTTATCTTATGTGTATGGATGATTTGTCTACATGTACATCTGTACATTGAGAAGGCTAGCGCAGGACATAAGATATCCTGGGACTAGAGTTAGAGATGGTTGTGAGCTGCCATGTGGATTCTAGGAATCAAACCCATGTCCTCTGGAAGAGCAGCCAGTGCTCTAACCACTGAGCGATCTCTCCAGCCTTCTGCATGTTTTAACCTCTGTAGTAGAGATTAAAGACAAAGGTACAAGGTATAACAACACAATGCCCTTGAGTTTGGTTATCATGGTTTGAACTTTAGTCCATACAAATGGTCACTTTATACATGCATGTTGCATCCACCAGAAAAGTAGGAATAATGGCAGTGCTGGCACCTCATGAACTACTGTGAAGGACAAAAATTAATCCATGCTGCAGTACAGAGATTACTGCCAGAGATGCCACAGCCTCAAAAATGATTACTGTTATGATTTTGCTGACTGAACACACAGATGGAAGAGATCAAACAATGCGCTCTTCAAATTATTTTGAAATTAATTATAGCAACTCAAAAATAAAACTGTCAGTTTCTAAGCAATTAAAACTAATCTCAACTGGCTATCTAGATCCTGGAATGTTCTCAGTGCTAAACAAACAAACAAACAAAAGGAGAAATGCCAAGTTGAAAATGGAGCAGGGTTAAACTAGTATTCACTACAAATAAGTGCTGAGAAGGAAATGACAGACTCGAAACAACACCAGCCGTTCTCTGTGATAGAAACAGGGCTTGATTAGTGGGGTGGTAGCTAGACACTGGAGATCCTGAGGCCAGGCTATGTTGCTTGTACTTAGATATACATAAGGCACCAACCAATATTGAGAAGCATTTTTAGAGTGTTTGAAATAGTCCTTGGATCGTACTGAGCAAATACCACTGGGAATTCAAGAAATTGGAAGCAAGGTGTGTGAAGTCTCCTAAATAAGTACAGAACCATATATGCTACAAGTCTGATACTTTGTGTTTTATCTATTTCATATTGTTGCCAACCCATTATTATTATTTCAAAGTCAAGTTAACACTGAGTAATCAGTGAAAAATGAGGCTGTGCACAAAATTGCTGTTCCTAAAGAGAATCCAAAATGCCAGCAGGTATATGCTAAACAGTCTATATTTCACCCAGGTAGAAAACACCCTTGAAGGACAAAACAAGCAAACAGAAAAACGCAGATATGTACTTGCTCTGACTTAGGTACAAATAGGTTTTAATGGTAACATCTAATATAAGCATATCAGAATTCAGCTATTAGACACTTTTACTTCATTTTGTTTTTGAGATATGGGGTTATGTATCTCAGGTGGACTCAAACTTGCTATGCAGCTGAGGATGACCTTAACCTTTGAACCTATTGCTTCACCTCTTGGATGCTGAGATTACATGCATGTACCCCATACTGAGTTTATGGGGAGCTGGGGACGTATCTAGGACTGGTGTATGCTACACAAGCCCTCTAACAGCTGAGTTCACCCCAGCCCAAACTAGCACTTGTCCACTTGTTGAGTGTTTATTACCTGTATGGGAGGCTGGTGCTGTCTACTACCAAAACGCATTCATGAGAGAAGACATAGTCAAGAAACTACAGAAACAAGAGTGTGTGCACATGTTAATTATGCTGCTCCTTTAGGTAAAGAAACAAATAGAATATTGTCTTCCAGCAGATGAAGTTTTCAGATGATGATTTTAGATGAACCAGAAATTTTCTATCTTAATAAAATATTAGCAGTAAAATTAAATACAATTTTAAGATAAAGAAAATGGGAAAGAGCATTTATTTCAGAGATTTTTTGTTAAAAGGTCATCAGATAGAACATTTTAATTTCCTGGGAAGAAAAGACAAGTAATACAAATCCAGCTTTGGCTGTTTTCGCCCATTTTAAGTATAATAATAAATAGTTATTAGATCGTGGCTTTTTTCAAAGGATCAGAAATCTTTAGTTATCAGTAACTTCTATATTTGATATTTAGAGAGCACTGAGTGACACATAGGAATAGCAGTAGGGATGTAGTTTATTGTTTTATCATCCTTGGCTTCCATTCATCGATTTCTTTTGTTTTTGTGTGTGTGTCATCTGTGAAGGTGTGCTCACCTGTGGAAGTGAATTGGAGGCCAGGGATTGAGGTCAGGGGTCATCTTCAAGCCTTTTTCAGATTTATTTTTTAAGGCGGGATCTCTCCCTGATCCTAGAGTTCACTGGTTTGGTTAGGATAGTGGCCAATGAACTCCAGGCATCTGCTTGTCCTTCCACCCTACCCCAGCACTGGGGCTGCAGACATGAATCACAAAGTCTGGGTTCTAGAGATGAGAACTCAGGTCTACATATGTGCATAGCAAGCGTTTTACATCTCCCCGGTCCAATATTATGGCTTAAGCAGAAATAAAAAAGCATATAGAAAAATTCTATATAAATTCAGCTTTTTATAATAAATAATACCGAGACAACAAACGCAGAACTGATTTATAAGTACTGATTAGCATATTTAAAACGATGGGCATGAATCCATATAAAATAAGTTCTGCCATTTTTCTTTTATTAAAAAGTGATGTGTATTGTAGTGTTAGGAAATCAATTAATATTATTTTGCATTAATATGGTTTTGATCCTGTTTTTCTTGGCAGCTATCAATAACATAGAATGGTTTAAAATGAAACATATTTCTCATAGGAAACTTATTGTCAATAATGACCAAATAGTTGATTGTGAAATGAAAGACGGGGAACAAAAAAGAATAGCCCACCACAGAGAAACAGAAAGAAAAGGGCAAAATTAAGTGTCATTTCATCAAAAATCAATGTTTGTTGTTATGAACAAATAATGTTGAGATTCAGAGTACATGCATTAGCATAAATTACAGAAGGAAGTGTTTGAGAAATCCAGAACCAAGAGTCACCATTGAGGAGTGGCCTCTTAGAATTTTGTCACTCTGAGGTCATCCCTGAATGCTGAGACACTGTCACATCCCATAGAATGCAAAATAGAACAGATTGGACTTCTGGTCACATCCAGAGAGAGGATGGCAAATCCCAAGAATGTTCTGAGATCCGAGGTCTTACACTGCTGTTTTATATTGGATGCAGACTAATTTCAATTTCTAGGCATACATTCAAAAGGATTGGACCTCCTTAGATAATTTCAAACCATGACAGAGTTTTATAGGATTTTCCACTAACATTAAGCCAGATTTTTCTTTCAGGGATTTGCAAAGTGATTTCTAATCCACTTATATATAAATGAAGCATCGTTATGTATAAATAGAGTTTCTGTTTTAACATTTTCTCTAGAACATGTAGTCTGAACCATAAGCAAATTCTCCTCTCTGTACAGTGTACTATATACCAGCAGACTTCTGGGAATTAATAAAGTCAGCTTTTATATTAACCTCAGCGAGGTTGAAAGAATGTGCCCTATATATCACAGAAAGAAAGCACTTGCCTTAATGGGATTGTCTCATTATTTTTATGCCACCTCAGGACATGACATTGATATGAATAACTCAGACATTTTTAAGATTGCCATCACTCCTGTTTGCTCTCACGTATTCTTTTCAAAGAAAAGGCTCTCCTTGGTTGGAAAGGACAGGCCTAACATAACCGGTGCAAGCTTCTTCATTTGAATCTGATGCAAAGTCCTCCGTAAAGTAGTGTTCATTAGTTGGTGGGGACCACCCTGCACCTACCTACTTCCTAACCTTCTCGGAGGCAGTGAGAAGAAAACTTGACTGTGGAATTATGGTGCAGTGATGGGCTGTTTTAAGCATGATCCAGTACATTAGCCTGGAGCAGTATAAGCCTCTTGCCTGCTCCCTACTTACCTCGCTACGTGGTTTATCACAGGAGCAAAGTTGGTTGGCCCATACAGCTGCACAGATTTCAGACTTCTATAATAAGCTTCCATGACCCCTTCAATGCCATCACAATAAGGATTCTGAGGGTTGCCATTCTTGTAGAAAATTATGGGCAAAGAAAGTAAAAAGAAAAATTAGTCTCCATGAAAATCAGTTAGGGAGAAATTAATCCACACTGACATGCTTAAAGATAATTTAAACTTAGTTTTATAGTAGCACCCACCCAACGCTGATGAATTAACTGGTCCACAAGAGATATTATACAGATCATAATATAAAGATAGTAGGTTTGAAAAAGGCAGAGTGCCAAAATTTAAAATAATCTGAGAAGCACAGCAGACATTTTCAAATCAGAGATAACTCCAAATAGATTTCTGCACCTATAGAAATTTTTATTAAACATCCATAAAGAAGAAACCTAACTCTGAGTGGTTAGATATTTAGTGGTTTTAACTCCATGATCTTAACATATTCTACATTTTCCCTGTTTCATATTGGTAGCAAGCGTGTATTATGACCCACAAAAAGTAAATGTTTTCAATTCAGCTTTACTTGAAAGCTGGAAAAAAGCAAAATATTTGCTGTGTCCACACTTTTTAAGTCACGGGCATCTGACTCTGCCTGGAGAAAGGGTCATAGGGAATATAATTTGAAGTGAGAAACATTGAAACAAGAAAAGGGGAGAAAAATCAGAGGATATCCATGTAATCAAGTGAATGGAGCTGGTTAGTAACAAAGGCTTGTGTTGGGAACAGTGCCCACACAGACACCACACCCTTCCTTTCTCACACTGCCCATGTCCTGGTACTGTTGAGGTTAACCGACCTGGTCCAGATTTTTACAAGCTACTCAAGTGAGACAATGCTAGCTGTTGAGTTCTTATCTATCTGTTTGTCCCTAATGTTTTACCACTTTCTATTTTCGATCAAACAGTAACCTACATTGTCTCCTATATGTGGGGAAATCCAGGACACCTAAAGTGGGCTGTTCCGGATACAGCAGGCTAGCTCATGAGGTTGTGACAGGTTAAGATGCTGATGTGAGCTGCAGTCCCTGGAAGCCTTGACAGGAGCTAGAGTAAGAAGCCAATGCGTGTACCACAGCTGTGTTTCATGATGCGGCAGCAAATTTCCGAGAATGAGGAGTCAGAGAGAAGGATCAAACCGCAGCAGCTTCATGTGAGACTTTCTGAAACGTCTCACCATTGTGTCTTCTTTACCCTATCTGCTAAGACTGGGCCACAAAGAGCCTCCTTCACCAGCTAAGGACAATTAGGCTCTGTCTCTGGAAGTGGGGCATGCAAAAATTGTAGACATATTTAAAGAAATAATAACCACAGCTATGTTTAAGCAACAATAATTCTGCTTATTTATCCCCAAATACTCACAATAACTGATCATTTACAGCTGAGGTTTGTTGAAGTCAAGGTAGCAAGTTTTGTACTGATTAGTTCATGCATGTAAATGTTAGTAGCTACAATGCTCAGTAAAGTGTTGTTAGAGCTAACACATAAAGAAATGGAAACACTGAGTTGTTAGCTCACCCAAGGTCATCCAACGCAGAGACAGGAACTGTGACTCTAGGAAGTCTCACTTTAGAACTGGATCCTTGCATCCTTTCCTGTCACCACTTAGGACACAGCTGATACTTTGCAAAGCTGGGGATCTTAGGAACTAATCCAGAGGGATCAAAACCTCCAATCTTGTTAATTATAAACGAGGGATTTATACTGAACTCTTCCCTTTCAGTTTTATATTTTCTTCAGATATTTTCATTAACTAACACTCATACAATGCTTTTAAACTGTGATGGTTAGAACGAAAATGTCACCCATGTAGACTCAGATCTTTGAATTCTTGGTCACAGTTAGTGCTGCCTGGGTAGGTTTAGGAGGTGTGGCCTTGCTGATGGAAGTATGTCACTAAGGTAGGGTTTGGCAGTTAAAAGCCGTGTTTTCCCCCAGTTTTCTGTCTCACTGGCTTCCTGCTTACAGTTTAAAATGTGAGCTGCCTACTGCCATGCTTCCAGTACTGCAAGCCCCCAGAAAGCCTTTCCTTCTCTCTGGTACCTTGGTCCTGGTGTCTTAGCACAGAAACAGAAGAGTAACTAATACAGAAACCAAAAACAAATGAATGAACAAAACAAACAAGCAGAAAATGCCACCCAGAAAACCAATGCTCTCCAATTCTGGCGTTGGCTCTTTAGATTTTTGTGTATGTTTCCTATAAGGGAGAGCAGAGACACAGTCCGACACTACCACCTATTATGCAACTGAGTTTCTCATGTTTGTGGAAACCACAGGGGTCAGTACACACCCAGAGTGCAATGGATAAGCCTCACCCTGGGAAAAACTACCTTTGTGATCATGGTATCTCCCCTGCCAGGTAATTATAGGTATTTAGCTTGATGTGTCTATAGATACCAGAAAAGTCTAGAAAGAATAGGGCCATTGGTGGGGGCTAATCTTAAGGAAGTAAGGATGAAACACAAGAGGTAAGCACTGGGGAATGGGAATAATGGAAGGAGGATGAATACGTGTGGAGGGATGAAGGAGAGTAGCGCCAAAGGGATGGGAGGAAGAAAAACTTAGATTAATGACATTTGAAAAAGTCATATGAAAGCCTACTATTTTATAAGGTTCCATATATATACAGTCTATCTATCTATCTATCTATCTATCTATCTATCTATCTATCTATCTTAGAGATAGATGATAGACAGACAGACAGACAGACAGACAGACAGAAAGATAGATAGATAGGAGTATATGTAAATGGAGTTTCCTTACATGCTTACATGTGGGGATAATGCTCCTCCCACAAGCCATAGGTTATCAAACAAACAAACAAAAAGCCCAGTGCCGGATGTGGATACCTCCAACTGAGTTGTTGACTAGAGGAGTTCCAGAGACCCCCCAAACAATACAGGCAGTTCTCATTGCTCTTGGTTGCCAACCTGAACTTGATGGTAAGACCCCATTTCTGAAAACACCACACACATGAGTCATTGGCCATGGAGAAATAAAGCTGGTACTGACCTGGGAACTAGCTCCCGCATGGCTTGCTTCAATAGACAAAAAGGTGCTATGCACATTGCAGGGGAAGAAGTCATCAACAGTCTTATCTGACTGTGAGCTTTGCAATCTATTGTAGCAAACGGCCTGTCAGGATATATCCCTTGATGTGACAGTGGTGTCACTCTTATTGAAATAACCAACTACTTTGTGATTGGTTGTTAGGCCTGCTCCACAGGAAGGAACTTCATACCTGCTACTACAAACCTAGCCCATAACCTGGGGAGGTCACAGGCCCTTGAAAAACACTTTATTATTTGGATAAATATACATAGTGCTAAATTGCCTTCTAAATATTTATCTTTATATCTACAAACCAGTGCAACTCACATTCTCATTCCACAGAACAGGTCATCAGAAAAGCCTCATGTTTCAGTGGACAGCCGTGGATATGGGGACTGACCACTGGTCAAAGTGCAGAGAATAAATAACTCGAGAGTTCTGGGTCCTAAGGGATACATTTATATCACACATCACCCTACAAAGATCAAGGGAACTATGCAGAGGAGGGACTGTAAGAGTGCAAGAGCCAGAGGTTGGGGGAGGCAGGGCCGTCTGAGAAGTAGTTATGTGACAGGACCAGTAGACTCATGAGCTTACAGAAGCTGTGAGTTGTCAGCACAAGACCTATGCAAGATCAAGCCAATTCACCTTCCAGCATGGGTGAGGTAGAGGCCGCCTAGCTGAGGAGCTATTGGAAGTTGATGGCTGTGGAAGGAGACACAGTCAGTTTTCTTCAGTATTGAAAAGGGGATATTGATGTGGGGGAGCTGGAGAGGGAAGTGCATGTGGACATGATAAAGATACATTGCATACATGTGTGTAAATATCAAAGAACAAATGAAAATAGATTAAGAAAATAAAAAACCGCATTATAAAATGGATATACAAAGTATCTAAAATATAAAATATAAATTTAACACAAAAATGTTGGCTTTTATANACAGTAGCAATTCACCTTATTTTTTGAGACAGGATCTTGAGATGAACCTGGAGATCACCATTTTTGCTAGCCTGGCTTGCTGTAATGTCTCAGGAAACCTGTCTCCACTCACAGAATGCTGGGGTTGTGGCAGCACCACCATGGCCAGATTTCTATTGATGTTTTTACATGCAAGCTAGGGATTTGAACTTCACGTGGGACCTAAGGATTTGAACTCAGGTCTTCACGTGGAACCTAAGGATTTGAACTCAGGTCTTCATGTAGGACCTAAGATTTGAACTCAGGTCTTCACATGGGACCTAGGGATTTGAACTCAGGTCTTCATGCTTTCACAGCAAACACCTTTCTAACTCTGCCATCTCTCTAGCTCAGAGCTGACCTATTTCATCTTCCTTTAAATAAGATTTTATGATAGTCTTTTCCCTTAAAAGGCGCAAGCTAATTAAAACTGAAGTTCATTAATGATTTTAGACATAGAAAAAATATATAACAACCTTAGGGGAACAGTTACAAAGTAGGATAGTCATAAACTACTTTTCTGAAGAGCATTTGAGCATTTTCACTGGGGGCTGTATTTCTACGGAGCTCCTTCTTCCCCTCCTCTGGAAGTGAAATTATGAGGTCACTGTCTTCCCTCTTGGCAGTGGAAAGACACGCACTGTCTGCTCTGCTTATCGCTATGGATTGCTGAAAGCCTGGTCTCTGAATTAGTCCTCCTGCCACAGGAAGTGGTACTAAGATCTCCTCACAGCCAGGGATGATAAGAATGCTTTTTAAGGCGAAGTCTTATCTCTTTTTTTTTTTTGAAGTCTTATCTCTTTAAGAATATGTCTATATTAGATCAGATTATTTAAAATATTTTACATTACCAAAATTAGACTTCTCCTTTAATGACAAAGTTGTATTCAGTTATAAAAAGGTTTTTAAAACTAATTCCTTCAACAAATTATACAGGAAAGCAAGTTTTGTCTTTTAAAACCAATTAGAATGGCACTGTATGTATGCCAACAATATCTCAGAGTAGTATTTATCTTAGTCAGGAAAACAAAGTACTCTGAAAACAGAATATAATCACTAGGCAATACTAAATTTGGTTTATTACCATCAGAATCGATCTAATCTTGTTTCCTTAACAGCACAGGAATAGTTTTTTGTAGGTTTCACAGGCTATGACAGCTTTCTTAGCAGTTCGGAATTGGGTTTCAAGAAGATCTTACAGGTCAAATAATAAATAGTTCATTCTTATCAGTAGACAGGTTTATGAATTTGACTACAAGAGTGAATGAGAATAAATAAAAAGCAGAAAATGAGATAGGCATACAAAGGTGAGAACTATGCAGAAAGAAATTGCTAACCTCAATGGTTAACCGCAATCATTCCTTCTGGGGGCTTGAAAATAGATCCAGACCCTCCCGAGGCTTGCTCAAGTGATTTTCAAGGCTTTTTAAGTTTGGAAGGTTTTAATTCACTGAGAGGCATGAAATTCCCAACAGATACTCTCTTTTATCTGACTTAGGAGTATGACGTGTGGGCTAATCCATGGAAGGAAACAATGATCCCCTCCCCATAACATCTTTTCCTAAGATTGTGTTATGAGGGAATGGAAAACCAAGAATAAACACAGAAACTGCAATGCACAAATTCTCATGAAAATGTGAAAAAGACTAAAATTGTTCATGTAAAAGCTTCCCTGTGTGTGATATATTCGTGTGTGCACACGCATACATGGATATGCGCAGCCACACACATGTGTGCTTGCATGTGTGCATGTATGTGCACATGTATGTGCACATGTGTTTCTGCAATGCACCTATGCATGTGTGTACATGCACATATGCACACACGTACATATATATGTATTTCACATCCATGTATGTGTGTGTATGCATACGAGTACATGTGTTTATGTGTGTGTCTTGAGAAAGCACATACAGAGATATATGGACTGCTCTTGTGAGCTATAGTATAATAATGGTTAAGAGCAGAGGTGTTGAGAAAAAGGAAGATCGGGGTTTGGTTCGACACCTAATATAAACAGTACAGTGAGTGTGTCTGTCGTGTTGCATCTACCACACATGGATTTTTTTGGACATTATATAAGATGATGAGCGTAAGTGATGAGTTTTGATTCCAGTAATGCAAATGTTCTGTCTGAGGCTCAGCCTTGGTCTGTCCTCCTACCCAAGAAAAACTGGAGCTGTGGAAACGCAGCACTAAGGCTGAGACAGTACCACCATCTTTGGCATAATGGCTTCCATCCTCAGTTGGGAGAAGACATGATCTTTTGGTTCAGTGCTGCACAACAGCATACTTGGGTGTGCCATTTCTAATCCATAGAAATGAATTTTCAAGGCTCTGGAGATTAGAAAGCCTATGATCAAAGAGCAGGATGGATGCTTGCTCCTGGCTGGAGGACTGCTGGCTCCTCATATGGTGGAAGGTGAAAAGGACAAGGAAGCAAACGCTGCTGCGTGAATTCTCCTCTAAAAAGGTCCCATGTCTTCTTCCTGACCTAATCACCTTGTGTGTGTGTGTGTGTGTGTGTGTTCTGCGTGCGAAGTCCAGAGGTTGGCAGCAGGGGTTTGTCAGTCACTTTCCACCTTAGTTTTTGAACAAGTTCCCTCCTCCCACGAAGTTAGAGTGTACCAATTCAGCTAGACTTGTCACCAAATCTTGGGAAGCCTCACCTCTTTGCTTCCTCAGCACTGAAGTCATGGACACATACTCTTAATCCCAGCCTTTTATGTGGATGGTAGAGACCTGAAATCTGATCCTCATGCTTGTACAGAATACATGTGACCCGCTGAGTCATGACACCAGCATCTTAGTCTAGTCACCTCTAAGTAGGTTTCCCTCTTAGTTCTGTTAGTGCTGGTGACACCAGCACTTTAGCCAAGATACAGCCAGATAACAGCTATCTCTCTATGAAAAAACTAGATTTTGAAAGATCTGATTTAGGTGCAATTTTTATATCTATCCCTAACAGTAAGCAACAACATTGGTTTGATTACATGAAATAAATGTAAAGATGGGAGAGCCAAGAAGTCATGAACGAGGAGGAAGAGAAATGAGTAACATCACACAAAAGGAGACAGGGATGTTCTCATGGTAAATTACTAATTTCATTTAGCTTAATAAATCATTTTTTATCAGGCAAAATGAAGGACGGTCAGTTAAAGATAGCCATACATTCCTTGATAGTCTTTCCACCGAGAAGTCAAAATTCGTTCCTCTACCTTGAAAACTGTGCTGGTCCTAGTAACTCACAGAGTAAAAATGATGTCACAGTTCAGAAGTTCTAAGCCTGTGATCTGGAATTTCTGTGTCAGACTTCAGAACACCCAAGAAAAGTGCCTACAGGTGGAGACTCTAAAGACCATGAGTCTATCAGACTAGGAAAAAGTCAATTAGAGCCTGTGTCTAAGAGCATACTTCAGCGACTTCAGCCATCTCGCCCTGGGCATTAAATAATGAGCACTGGCAAGGAAACTACCATAGTGTGCATACTACACAAAACCCATGATGCAGACCTGAGAAACTGAGCCAGGGTCCAAAGGGAGGCTCTGAAATACCGCCTTAGTCAAATTATTCTCCAACCATTAAAAATGTCTGAGCTGAAGCCTGATATTTAAAAACAACAAATGCACGTATCCAGTTAGATTTGTGGCCTCCTTTATGACCCACAGATTGTGAATATGACACATCTATCTGTGTGATTTTACATCTCTTAACTTTAGGGATTTTTATTATGCAATGGCCGATACCTAGAGTAGAATAGACCTACTGTGTATAAAGGGGGGTTCTTTAGGCAGATTTACTGAAAGGCTGGCTTGTTGATAGGAAGTTCATTCTCCTAAGTGAACTATTATAAAATTGAGATGAGTGCCTGGTCGCCAAGAACCTCTACCAAAACAAGTACAGTAGAAACAGAAAGCCAACACTGAAATACCCGGCATGTTGCCTTTTTTTTTTTCAAACAAATCAAATACTTGTAAATGTATCATTACCAAAGCAAATTCATGAGATATCCTTCCATCTGGAGGCAGCTTCGCACCAAAACCAAGAGCTGGGAACATCTTATCGCTGTCATAATCTTGAACAATTTCTCCCACAGCCTTCAGGGCCATGCCATAGGCATTCAGTTGGTAAGGGTTCATGTAGTGGAGAGAAGTAGGCTGGGCAGGATTTCCTATTGACAGAAAACGTGTCAAAACGTAAGCAGTCAGGCCACAGGTAACAATAGTGTAGGCTTTTTTTTTTTACTTCAGTTTCAAATACTCAAAATTATCATTTTCTGTCTGTCCCTACCTAGGATCCTTGTTTAGATCTAGATCGTCAGTCTGCACCAATGGTTCTTTCCTTTATACCACTGTCAAGTTGTCATCCGTGTCCTGAATTCACTCTCTTCCTTTAGTTACGTCTCATACACAGCAAACACCACTTCTTGTTTCTTTCGACTCTTCTTGTCTTCCTTTTTTCCCTGCCCTTGTGTTTCTTTTGTTCTGTTTCAGAAAACTGGCAACAACAAAATCAACTCCCAACTTCTTGAGTCTGTGACGGTGTCTTAATCTCCCTTGTGCCTTTGATAATAGCAACAGAGATTGAGGTGGTAGTTGGTGGGTGACATTGAACTCAACTAGTAGCAGTAATGGTTAAAATAGCAAGGACTGTATCACAGACTCAGAAGCTGACATCATATATCACAAGTGTTCCAATAAGTTCATTTTGAAACATTTTGTCTTTTGCCACTATGTTTCTCCTAATATTCACATACAAGTTTTCTTTCTACATGTCTTCATTTCTCTCAGATATACAACTTAGAATGAAGTTGCTAGCTTATATGGTGACTCTGAATATTACAATTTGAGTAACTGCCAAAATGTTTTCAAAAGCAGCTACACCATCAACATCTACAGTATTACCAAGGTTCCGATTGCCCTAGTTCTCCACGACACTACTCATCAGACTAGGTCTGTCTAGCCATGTTCATGGGTGTGAGATGGTAAGTGTCCATAGTTCTGGTTTATGCTTCCTGAAGTCTGGGAGTATGCTAAGGATATCTTCTTAGAATTATTTGCTCTCTGTATATCTTACATGGAGAAATAGTCTCTTCAGATCATTTGTTACTCTTACTTATTTTATTGTAAAATTTTATTTATTTGTGTGTGTGAGAGTGTGTCTGTGTGTGTCTCTGCGTACACATGTGAGTGTGCTTCTGCGTGTTCATGTGCCATGGTCGACAGCTTCTGAGACTTGCTTCTCTCCTTATACCATGCAGGTCCTGAGGACTGAACTCAAATTATCAGGCTTGGCAGTAAGCACCTTTATCTGCTGAGCCATCTGCCTGTATCCACTTTAAATTGAGAATATTTTTTCATTGAGTTGTTAAAGTTCTTTGTGTATTCTAGATACAAGTTTCTCATAGCCTGTATAGGCTTTGGACATATTTGCTATATTTAGGGCTTGTCTTCTGCTTTGATAGGTATCATTTAAAACATGAAATGTAATTTTGCTAGCATCCACTTTATTTTCTTTACATTGCTCATGCCCTTGGTGTCGCATTTAAGAATCAGATGCCACAACCACAGCCATCAAAGCCTTTTCTGTTTTTTTTTTTCTGAACTCTTTACAGCTTAACATTTTGAAGCATTTCTGTATTAGTGGAGTTTTGTACATGACCTAAGATAAAAGTCTTAATTTCATCCTTTTGCATGTGGCTAAGTACTTGATCCAGCACTCTTGCTAAAAAGGCCATTTTTTTCCATCAAATACAGCTTGGTATCTTTCTTTCTCATTTGCTTTTCCTTTCCTTGATCTTTTGCAACACCACATAAATTTATAAGTGAATCTTTTTTTTCTAAAATAAATCTACCAGATTTTGACATTGTAATAACTCTGTCAATCACTTGGAGGGAGATGGTTATTTTAACAATATTTGCTCTTATAATCCAAAACAAAACTTTCAAATTTTATTATGTAATTTCTCTTAACATTCGTATCAGAATATAGTCTTTAGTTTGCAAAATATAGTCTTCAGAATATAGTCTTCAGCTTATATGTTTTGTGTTAAATGCAATCCTAAATTTTTCATTTTTAAAAAATTACTTTAGGTGTAATAATCTTCTTATTTTCTTTTTGAATATTTTTCCTTGCAAAGGCAGAGAAAAGAATTGATGCACTTATCTTCTTTCCTGCAGCCTTGCTCAACTTGTGATTAGTTGTAAGGCATTTTAGTGGATTTCTCAGAATTTCGCATATTACAGGATATATTCAAAAGTAGTTTTATTTCACTTTATTTACAGTGTCAATATTTAATTCTTTTATCTAGCTTGCATGGCAACAACACCTTGTGCAATGTTGACTAGAAACAATCAGAGCATTCTTGTTTTGTTTTCCATCCCAGGAGAAACCATGCTGCTTCTCATTCCTAAACATGCTGTTGAGTAGGTTTTATACAGTTTCCCTCTACAAGGTCTTCAAAGCACACACCATAAGGACATGCAGAACTTTCTCAAATGGTTTCTCAGCATCATGTGGGATATTATTCATTTTCAAAATTTTAATATTCAAAAATCAAGTAATGTAATGTAGTCCTATGAATACCAGAAAATTAGAAAATGAATGAGCAGATGATAAACCATTATATGCTGTTGGTCTGGGTTATTTTACCCAGTATTTTTATATACACATGTACATGAAAGGTAATTTTTAAGTTTCTCGTTGTGATGTCTTGGCCTCACCTTTGACTCAAACTATTAATGACCTCACAAAAAGAACCTTTTCTCTTTGGTTTTTAGAACAGTTTGTCCAAAAGTCTGGCAATTAAAATATTGCGTAGATTTCTTGAATAAAGCCACCTAGAACTAAGGCCCAGTAGATAAACTTTGAAGGTAGTTTTCTCATTGCTATTTCAGTTTCTTGTTACACATTGTCCAGATTGTCAAAATCTTAGACGAGTTCCAGTCATTATGTCTTTCTATTGAATAGACAGTTGATTCTCTTAGTTGGCCTAAAATTCATCAATAGAACAATGAAAAGTTATTTCAACCAGTTGGACTTAAGCTGAGTTTCTTATTATGGGTCATATTTCATAAACATGAAACAAGAATTACTATCTCAAGACATAATGCTAATGAAAACATTTTAACGCCGAGAAAAAAAGTGAACTGGTAGAATTTGGCCTCATTAAGCATAGTTCTAGCTCTTCAAGGCATAAGCCAACATGTATCCTTAATAAAATGTTTTCTAGAACTAGGTTTGTGCACCTGTGTAAGAAGAAGGTCGGATTTAATGGCTTTTTGGATGGTGATTTGGGAAACGTGGACCAGTGTAAGAGAAATGTAAAGAGATAACACGAGAGCTGTAGACACAATGGGTAATTAGGAAGGGAAGCTTAGCAGGGGCTCCTCAACACACACTAGGGCATTATGCTGGCTTGTTTTATGTCATCTTGACCCAAGTTAGAGTCATCTGAAAACAGGGAACCACAACTGCGAAAAAGCCTCTCTAAAATCAGGCTGTAGGCAAGCCTGTAGGGCATTTTCTTAATTAGTGATTGATGTGGGAGGCCTCAGCCCCCTTGTGCGTGGTGCCATCCTTAGACTGGTTGTTCTGGATTCTATAAGAACGCAGGCTGAGCAACTCACAAAGAGGAAGCCTGCATATAAATGGAGGTTTCTCTCTCAGGCCTATTACTAATTAGCTCTTACATTTAAATTAATGTATTTCTATTAATCAATGTTTTGCCATGTGGCCATGACCTTTACTGGTCTACTGGCATCTTGTTTCTTGGGCACCTGGCTTGTGTCTCCCTCAACTTTTTCACTGCTTTCTTCCTATATTTAGTTTGGCTTTCCTGCCTAGCTATATTCTGCCTTGTGATAGGCCAAAGTAGCCTTTATTATTAACCAATGTGAGCAACACATATTCACAGCATAGAGAAGGGTTATCCCAAAGCACAAGCGAGAAAGCAGCACTCCTCCATGGTCTCTGCACCAGCTCCTGTCTCTAGGTTTCTGCCTTGTTTGAGTGCCGGTCCTGACTTTCTCCAATGATGAACAGTGATGTGGAAGACTAAGCCAAATAAACCCTTTACTCCACGTTTGCTTTGGTCATGATGTTTCATCACAGCAACAGTAACCCTTCGACAGGCATCATCTTCATAAACACAGTGGAGGCTGAAGAAACTGTCAATAAAAAGTGCACTCAACACTCCTGGTGTGGGAGGTCCTTCTATGTGTTGCTTTTTCTTGGCAGAAAACTACAAGGGAGCAAAGCAAAGCCCAGGAGTGCTGAGCTATCTCTAGGAACACCGAGTAACCAACAGGGTAACTGGAACTGTTGCACTGACTGTACCATGAAGAACAACCATCTGAGCTTTGGATTTATTGGTTAATGAATAAAGAAACTGTCTTGGCCTGTGATAGAGCAAAAGAACAGAGCTAGGCAGGGAAAACTAAAGTGAATTCTGGGAGAGAGGAGGCAGGGTCAGAGAGATGCCATGAAGCTGCCAGAAAAAGACATGTTGAAACATTGCCAGTAAGCCACTGACACGTGGTGATACACAGATGAATAAAAATGGGTTAAATTAAGATGTAAGAGTTAGCCAATAAGAAGCTAGAGCTAAGGGGCCAAGCATTGGTTTAACAATGGGAACAAACAAGCAGCTCCTTGCAACACACTCCTAACCCTCTAACACATCTCAGCAACTCCAGATCCCACGGAGCAGCCTCAGTTTTTGTTGTTATTGTATAACATGGGTGCTATGGCTTGCTGCTGCTGTTGCTGCTGCTACTGATGTTTCTGCTTCTGCAGCAACTGTCTGATCTCAGCAGAGAATATCACACAGTACCAACAGTTCAGGAGGAAGATTAAATGAAAAAATTCCAAACACAACTTCTAACAAAGCTTTGATGCCTTCTTGCCTCATAAAGTTGAGTCTTTCTAAGGAAACTGTTGTCATTTGGGAATTACAAGGGGAAAACTCATGGCAACTTTTGGCAAAAGCAAATAACAAAGGCTTGCAGCATGACTAGGTGGTTAGCTGTGCTTGGTGCCTAAGCCCGGAACCCACAGCAGAATGATAGAACTGACTCCCAAAATTTGTCAACACGGGCTGTGACACATGCCCACTCACACTCATACATGCACACCAGAAACACGCACACACACAAATAGTAACAAACAAAATAAAAACTGAAAGAGATAAAGCAAGGTCATGTTCTTAGGATATAATACAATCAGTTCAAATGGTCATTCCGTTCCAAATAAACTTGGCTCAAAATGAAATTAAATTTCCATTATTTTACCTTCTTAAAATTATTTTATACGAATCACTAATGTCTCTACCAAAATATCACATAGCAATCTTATTTAATGAACTAGATATCAAGATGTTAGTAAGTAA
This sequence comes from Bramus lutescens, assembly GCA_001685075.1. Classification (NCBI taxonomy): domain Eukaryota; kingdom Metazoa; phylum Chordata; class Mammalia; order Rodentia; family Cricetidae; genus Bramus; species Bramus lutescens. The sequence goes on along the minus strand of LOEQ01010315.1, from coordinate 9,169 downwards.
AATTATGGCTGAACCCCATTTTCAGGAGTAAGTACACAAGGAGGTGCTAGCAGAATGGGGTCTATAATTAAACACACTTCAGAAATAGCTTAACTACATTTAAAATCGGTATTCCTTGGGAAGAAATGAGAAATAGCAAAATGGTTCAAAATGTAGTTTGTTGTATATTTTTGTTATATTTCTTCTACATTTTACATATCTAAACTGTCACATAATGTTAAAAACAAAATTTTAGGATTGTTTTTATGGAAACAAAATTTTGTCACTTATTCGGCAGCAGTTCTTACTGGGGACAGTAGTAGCACTCACCGTTTGATGCTGTAAAGTCAATAGCCACTGTAAAGTTGATCTGCGTTCTAGAACAGAAGCAAATAAAAATCGCTAAATAAGCAGTAGCACCCAGGAGGTCATCGTCCATTCTTGTTATATTTTTAGTGTAACGAATTTTCTTAAGTGTTGAATTTGAACAAATATAGCATGTGCTAGACAGCATTAAATAGGCAGGTTTACTAGGTATGTTTGATAAAATTATCTTTGTTATCATAATACTGTAAAACCAAAAAAAATGTCATTTGAACAAGCTTGGATTGCATTTTGAGCTCAGCAACCATGCACGTGGCTGAGCAAAGAGTCTAAACAAACAGCCCATGAGGTTCACGTCCAGCACTCATAGCTAATTGCTACTTTTGAAACCATCAGTAAAACTGTCATACACCTCTACAATATCAGTTCTTAAACTAACTTTCAAAAGTCCTGAAGATAGGACCCTCATCTATGTTTCTGAAAACTGAAATATCTCAAGAGACAGTCTATAAGTTGGCATGATAATCTCCAACTATTTACCAGTTTTTGATATAGTGGTAAGAAATGTGTATAATTTTAATTTTCTGCTCTTAGTCAATACATTACTTGGTTAGTTTGTTTCTCTTTTAAATAAATTAGTTGTTTTCTTTCCCTCCCCCTCTCTCTATTTTTCTTGCTCTTCCTTCAATTCTTTTGTTCAATTACAAACTAAATGAGTGGCATTTCACTTTTTGCTACACTCATGACTATTTATATTTATAATAACATTCCTTTCTTTCCAAAGACAAAAGTCATAGTAAATGGTAGTGCCATTGTGTCAATAATAGTGCGGCCCTATCTGTGAATCTCCCTTTCTTGTGTTACCTAAATAGCACTTCATTGATGTGGGAAGTCCTTCTGTATATGTGTTGCTTTTATTGGTAAAGAAGTTGTTTTGACCTGCGGTAGGGTAGAGTAGAGCTAGGTGGGGAAGTATGAACTGAATGCTGGGAGGAAGTAGGCAGAGTCAGGGAGTCACCAGAGGGAAAGACACAAACCACCAGTTGAAACCTTGCTGGTAGGCCACGAGCCTCATGGTAAAATATAAAATAATAGAAATGGGTTAATTTAAGAGATAAGAGTGAGCTTGAAATATGTAAAAGGTAATAGGCCAAGCAGTGTTGTAATTAATACAGTTTCCGTGTGATTATTTCAGTTCTGGGCGGCCAGGAACAAATAAGTGGCCTTCCCACAACACTTCATTAAAGGAAAATAAGCATTTCCTTGAAGAACACACTTAGCATATTTTAAAGACTTGAATTATTTCTTATAAAAAAATACCCTTGACAAACTGAACTATTCAAAGTCTGGATGATGACAATGATAACAATGATGTCTACCTTATCCTTACTGGCCTGGATAGGACTTAGACATGAATGGTTTCTGACGCTATAACTAAACCATCCAGCCTCATCATACTTCACTAACAAGCATTCCTTTCCTTTCTCAGATTCAACCTCAAAAATCCTGCATGCAATTCTGAGATTGACTCAAATGCACACCCCTCCCCAAGGAATGGTCAACTTCAGATATTCATATATAACCAAGTCAATGGAGATTCCTTTTATAGCAACTCAGTAACATTTTACTTAGGCAGAAATCAGGTTTAGAGGCTAGGAATCCAGGCTCACAGGGAGTGTCATTCTAATCAGCATGAATCGAAATGAGCACAGCTTTGAGAGAAGTAATATGGTGAGACATTTGGGAGAACGTTCTAGATAGCTCCCTTTGAGGTGCTAAAAGGAACAACGACCCACAGCCCACTGATATGTCATGGTAAATGACAATAATGTAGAGTGACACAGAAAGAGCAGGGCTGAGTCTGCAAGAGCTGGATTTGAGTCTCAGCAACTCACTTGTGTCCTTGGCCACATTTCAATATTCTTAGAGGCGGTCTCACAGTAACAGCAAATAACAGAAAGAGACAAGGGAAATGTTGTATACATAAAACATATTCCATGTAAATAACTTACACATTAAATATACATATCAATATACGTATTATGATGCATAGTTACATAGGTTATGTCCACTAGTCTAACAAAATCTTGATAAGAACACAATCCTTTCTTAAAAAATATATTTTACATTTAAGGAAAATGAGCTCAAAAAACTCAATTGTTTTCTATACCACAAAAAACACCAGCATTAGAATGTAAATTAACATCTTTCCAAAGACAGAAGTCCTTAATAATAGATACTAGGACATTATCATAGGCTTGATATAAATTTGCCTTCTACTGAGTATGCTATCAATACTAATCTCAGAAGCACCTGCATGTCTGTTATTCCAGTGGAAACTGGTTAGGCATAAAAGTAACCCCAAGCCTTGAGAACACATAATTTTAGCATATTTTTAATGCTAAATTAGAATTCCACATTTTGGGACAATCTTCCCTAGATTGTAGGAACAGATACCTCTCCTCCTCCCCCCTTCTCTCTCTGTGAGCGTGGTGTAAGTGTGAGTGTGTGTATATGGATCCACGCACTCTTGTTTGGCGTGGTTGATGATGCCTAGTTCATTCATTGCCCTCCACTTTATTTTCTCAGATAAATTCTCTCAGCGAACTTCCAGCTTACCATTGTAGCTAAGTCGGAAGCCAGAAACCCCCAGGCATCCATCTGCCTGTCTCATTCCCCCAGTGCTGGAGCCATAGGAGTACGCTGCGGTACCTTTATAGCTGGCAGAGGATGCGAACTCAAGTGCTTATGCTTCTGCAGCAAATGCTTTTCCCATGGGACATCTCACCAGCCCTCCAACTTTCTCTGTGTACTGGAACCTCACTGGGCTTCCACATTCATGAGTAATTTAAATCTATGGTTGTTTCTCATTCTTTCATCATACTGAAACCCAACACATCACAAAACAGTTTCTTAAACCGTGATTCTCAGAACAAACCCTGCAGCAGTCACAGCAACCAAGGTCCTCCCAAGGCAGTGGCACCTATCGAAGCAAAGAGGAAAGCTGTGACCACTAGCTACCGAGAGCTATACAATACAGGAGAACAAAAAAATAGAAAAAGGGAATATTTAGAACTAAAATAACATACCCAAACATAGAGCAGTTTATTTTTAAAAAAATTAATAAAATACTAAAATAATTTAAAAAGACTAAAAAGAAGAAGGCAAGGAGAAAGAAAGAAAGAAAGAAAGAAAGAAAGAAAGAAAGAAAGAAAGAAANAGGCTTGATATAAATTTGCCTTCTACTGAGTATGCTATCAATACTAATCTCAGAAGCACCTGCATGTCTGTTATTCCAGTGGAAACTGGTTAGGCATAAAAGTAACCCCAAGCCTTGAGAACACATAATTTTAGCATATTTTTAATGCTAAATTAGAATTCCACATTTTGGGACAATCTTCCCTAGATTGTAGGAACAGATACCTCTCCTCCTCCCCCCTTCTCTCTCTGTGAGCGTGGTGTAAGTGTGAGTGTGTGTATATGGATCCACGCACTCTTGTTTGGCGTGGTTGATGATGCCTAGTTCATTCATTGCCCTCCACTTTATTTTCTCAGATAAATTCTCTCAGCGAACTTCCAGCTTACCATTGTAGCTAAGTCGGAAGCCAGAAACCCCCAGGCATCCATCTGCCTGTCTCATTCCCCCAGTGCTGGAGCCATAGGAGTACGCTGCGGTACCTTTATAGCTGGCAGAGGATGCGAACTCAAGTGCTTATGCTTCTGCAGCAAATGCTTTTCCCATGGGACATCTCACCAGCCCTCCAACTTTCTCTGTGTACTGGAACCTCACTGGGCTTCCACATTCATGAGTAATTTAAATCTATGGTTGTTTCTCATTCTTTCATCATACTGAAACCCAACACATCACAAAACAGTTTCTTAAACCGTGATTCTCAGAACAAACCCTGCAGCAGTCACAGCAACCAAGGTCCTCCCAAGGCAGTGGCACCTATCGAAGCAAAGAGGAAAGCTGTGACCACTAGCTACCGAGAGCTATACAATACAGGAGAACAAAAAAATAGAAAAAGGGAATATTTAGAACTAAAATAACATACCCAAACATAGAGCAGTTTATTTTTAAAAAAATTAATAAAATACTAAAATAATTTAAAAAGACTAAAAAGAAGAAGGCAAGGAGAAAGAAAGAAAGAAAGAAAGAAAGAAAGAAAGAAAGAAAGAAAGAAAGAAAGAAAGAAAGAAAGAATGAAAGAAAGAAGGAAGGAAGGAAGGAAGGAAGGAAGGAGAGAGAGAGAGGGAGGGAGGGAGGGAGGGAAGGAAGGAAAAGGAGAAAGAGAAAGGGAAAAGACACATGAAGGGTTAGAGAGAGAAAGAGAAAGAGGTAGATACATAGGGAGGAATGGAGAGAGTGGGAACAGAGAGGGATACATGGGGGTAGGGTAATACATTACAGACTGATCATTTAACCCAAAGATTATCCCAAAGGCCCAGATCCTCTAAGACAGAGTAGAAAGGCCTGATGCACTTAGCACTGAATGGTAACTAATAATCATGGAGTGACTACAGAGGAATCCTTGATGTATATTGATTAGCTGACTGATGATAGGATGTGACTAACTCCTGCTTTCGGTGGACTCCCTCCCAGTGTTTGCTCTGCCTCGGTGTGTTCAGATCAGAATGGAAACGTTATGGCTTACTCCACAGGCACCTGTTGGCAAGGATGCCCGCCATTACCTGAAAAACAGAGCAAAGCGAAACAAAACAACAACAGCAACAAAAACTAAAGTTCAGCAATCATCTTCCAGTTGCCAAGAGCTGTGCAAAATGATGGAAAGTTCTGGAAGCAAAGGAAATACCAGCTTTGAACTCAGCATGCTTAGCATTCCAATGTTGGTTTACGGAGGTCAACAGCAAGAACAGTCCAGCATTTTCATCAGTGAATTCATTCTTCTGAGTGCTGCATGCATCTATGCACAGCATGATGTATGTTTAGTATGCCCACAGTCACATTCTACATGTTTATGAAATATTAGTGAAACACTTTCCTAAAGAAAGACGGTAGAAATTAGGCTGTTAAGACGATTTCTTGAAGACTTTGATAAATTGTTTCTTTTTCTATCAAGTAAGCCAAACATCGTCAGTAACAACATTTTTAATCTCCATTATTTATCAGTGTTTAGAGCTTAGTGCCAGAGACAAAGACTCAAACATGAACTCACATGAGACAACTCTTGATGGAATATCCATACAAGGATCAGGTATGAATCCTTGAAATATTTACTTAGAAGTTTTGTTTAAGAAACAGACAAGAGAAAGTGGGATCTCAAGAACCATGGTGCTGTTCTGGAACACCCAGCGAAGTCCCCTGGCAAAGAGTGCACATTTGTATTAAGAACGCACATGCTGAGCTCTGTGAAGTCGTGCACTTAACAGGCGTCCTCATCTTGTGTCACCACCTTCCTGAAGTTGTGAACGTCAGGAAAATCCCCCGGCACAATGGGCAGAGGGTATCACACAGTGTTGAGAGCTCTGCGTGCGACCCGGCCTCTCAGATGTTTGCCATAGTTACCGTGAACTAGCTATGGGCTCCTCTCTTACCAGGTGTGTGGGGATGCCTGGGGCATGTCCAGGACTGTTTGCACTTATTCCTCAAGGCCCGTCCAGTTGCACAAACTAAACACTATGAACCCTCAAGGTGGAGTCCCCCATCCCTGTTTAAGTTAATTTTGATAAACACAGATTCTCATTCTGTAGCTGTTGGGATCCAGACCCACTCACCTCCAGAGCACCCTGCAGGCATGCAGTCATCAGGACCAGGCTTCTGCCCTGCTTTACTAATATGCAGTCTGGTTTACACTTTGGTTTGGTCCCCTGCTCTGACCCCTGATTTATTGCCTTAAGCACCGGTACCCAGACTTGTCCTCCATGATCCTATCTCAGTATGAGCTAAACCTTGAAGCCCTTTTTTGCCTCAGCTTTTCCTTTTTCTTTAAAAAGTAACCAACTATTAACTGACCAACAGAAAACTCCCTACTCAATCAATGCTTCTTCTTTAAAACTCCCAGCTTCCTTTGGAGGCTGGAAAGATGTAGAGTGGCTAGGAGCACATACTGCTCTTCCAGAGGACCCAGATTCAGGTCTCAGCACCCATGTGGCAGCATACCTCATTCACATACTTAAAATAAAATTGAGACCTCCTGCTTCCCAAGTACTGATTCTGATCACCCAGAGGAAAGCAGGTTTTCATACAAATGCAGATTCCAATGGACCCTGGGAAGGCCGCATTACTTCAGGACACCCTCCTTGTAGGAGCACAGTATCTTCATTGCACTCACGCTTGAAAGGACTTTAAGCATTTCATTCTTTAGTAACCCTGTCACAGATGTTCAACATCTGGATCTAAGACACTTCTATGCACACCAGAGTGTGCCGCGTTGATCAAATTTCTGGTTTCACCAGAGATTTAAAGGTTGCCCCTCAAAATTTGACCTCCCACCTGAGATTTCCTTTCCTTCATGTCAGCTACCAGGTCTGAACCTGCTCAACCCAAGACAGCACCACAGATGGTCTGCAGCACACTTAGGTGCTGCCTCCCTCAAATGGAAAAGGAACAACCCCTGAGGGATGGCGTCATTCTCTGTCCACAAAGGTGCAGTTTCATAAATCAACAGCTGTTCTGCTTTTTCTGGATTTTGCGGATTGAGTTCTTTTTTATTAAAATTTGTTTTAATTAAAATATAATTACATTAATGTCCCCCTTCCCTGTTCCCTTCCAACCTCTCCCATTCTCCTTCCCGCTCCCTCTCAAATCGATAGCCTCTCTGCAATTGTTGATATTACATGCATGTGTGCATACATGTTATTACATGTATGTGTGCATATATATCTAAATACAATTTGTCAACTCCTCTGAGTGTGCCTTGTGAGTATATGGTTTCAGGGCTGGTAACTAAGCACTTAGCAGGTTCATCCCTGGGAGAGGTTATTTTCCCTTCCCTCATCAGTCGTTAGATACTTGTAGTTCTTTTTCTAGGGGATGAGACCCCCTGAGATGTGTCCCTCCAGTGTTAATCAGGTCTTGTTTAAGGAGCCATATTGTTAGGATGCCACGGCCATAGCTCTCCTGTTGTTGGTAGGAGGGAGCAGGTGACCTGGTTCTCTGGCTCTTTCAGTCTATCTACTCCCTCTTTGATGATGTCATACAGGAGCCATAACGGTCAGGGCTACGCTGCAGAGTTCACGGGTTTAAACACAACACAGAGGCTACAAAGCATAATTTCAGAAGACATTGAAAATAGCTCACCTTCTTTTTAAATGATAGTTTAAAAAGTATCCCATAAGTAATATCATAAGAAACAAAAATGAACCCCTGGTTTGAAACTCAAGCATTGCTGAAAAAACAATTCTGTTTGAAATGAAGTGAGCGGTGGAGAGAAAATTTTCCTAGTATAAAAACATAGCTGTCCATCATAGAGCAGAGCCTGAATCCCACAATCGCAGCAAGTTAGGGGGTTGTGAACACAAATCCTTGCCCAAACTACCAACTCTCCACGACATGACTTTCTAATATATTAAATGGTACCAGTCTTTAGAAGCAGTGGTTCTCAGCCTGTGTGCCTAGACCCCTTTGTGGGTCAAATATCAAATGTCCCGCATGCTACAGGTCACAACATTATACAGTAATTGCTCAGCCACCTTTTCATGAGTGACATATCAGAACCAAATGATCTGGTAAAGGTTAAACCAAAAGGCAAGGCTTTTTGGTGTTATTGCTTTATGAATAAGTGACTGTCCTTTACTGTAGATTTTTTGCTGTAGCTAACTCTCTTTCTGCTACATATTTGGGAATTAATTCCCTAGTTCAGAACAGTTTCCCATTACCAGGTCTTGTTCCTCTCTCCTAGGTAAACGCAGAGATCTGCCTTCCTGCAATTATCTTTATCAGCACGCATTTGGTCAGAGTTTAGGGTCCAGGCAAAGAGCATCCCACTTAAGATATTCACAGATCTCCAAGGACATAGAGTTACTGCCTGTCCAAGCTGCTGCTCTGGTTTTACCCCACAACCAAACGGCTGATAACAGAATAGTCCGGAACTGATAATTTAGAGGCCTGAGTCTCTTCTTTGCTTAGAGAAGTAAGTCTAACTCAAGACCTAGGCCCCTAGAAACTGCAGCACCTGGTTTATATGTTATCTGATTAAGAATTATCAAATTCTCCCTGACTGTTTATGTAGGTTGCCTAGTTACCTGGTATCCTCTATGCATACTGGGAGAAAAGATGTGGTGCGCTGATTTAAACAATGTGTACCCTCTTCATAATTTTATTAGAAATAAACCTTTTAGCCCTTTACTAACCACCTAAAATGTAGTGTAGTGTACTAGCATTCTTCTCTAGAATTTCCTGATGTTTTAATCCCTTTCTTAACTAACTTTCCCCATTAAGGAGTTCACTAGACGTATACTAGGCACCCCCATGGATCTCTCTCTGTCTCTGTCTGTGTGTGTGCATGTGTGTGTGTGTGTGTGTGTGTGCGTGCGTGCGTGTGTGTGTGTGTGAAAACCCTTATCTGTTTTTCTATGGGGCAAAAGAATTCCAACCCTGGAACCTGCTAGGGCTGGAGAATTTCTGGTTTTAAGGGTATATATGACTGGGAACATTTGTAATGGGTAGAACTAGGGATGATGTAGAAGAAAGAGCAAGAGAGAGCAAGGGAGAATTGTTAGAAATGAGAAAGAAGAGGGGGAAGAAGAATAAAGAAACATGGATGGATGCTTCCTGTTGTGAGTAGATTTCTTACCCCTTAGATCTTCACCCTTAGATTTTTAGCCCCCCTTTAACCATTTGTGGTACCTTTAACTGAACCCTGTAAGGGAATCTTAAAGGCTAAAAATTTTAGACTCCCATTAC
>LOEQ01010314.1:11085-24528 GCA_001685075.1 Bramus lutescens | reverse complement strand
GGAGGGCAGGGTCGCCAGGAGTGGGCATGGCTTGCCTCTTAAAGAGACAAAAACTATAATAGACAGTATAATGTGCTTTTATTTTATTTGGTAGATGTGGTAGTTAACTTTGGATTTGGAGTTCTTTGACACTAAGGGTAAGCCTCTTTTTTATATTTTGAAAGATAGATAGTAAATAGATCTTACAGGAAAAGGTCTTGTCTTTTGTGGTGCTGGCCCCAAGTTATGGAGGAACAATGCAGTTGCTGCTTTTGTTTGTCTTGGCACAAAGGGGCCCTGTCAGTGTCTGACTTCTTTGCTACTCATATGATTGACTGTTCCCTATTGCCTTTTCTGCTGGTCACATAGATTCTAGGCCCTAGAACAAGCAAGTTAGCCTTCCAGACTTAAGTAAAGCATATGCTAGTAATTAGCATCTATAGAGCACAAGTATCAGATAATGTGTCTCATTTAATCTATACACTAAACCTTTGAGATAGGCACTAGTACTCTCCAGGCCTTGCATTTTTAAAAATGAAATTTTAAACAAATGAACAACAAAAACTAGGACTGTAGATGTAAAGTAGCATGCCTTGTAAAACTTGGAGTTTACGTACAAATTAAGGCAGTTTTATTCTCAAACTCTAGCGATAACTGCTATAACATGTTAAATATTGATGAAGATACAGTTATGTGTAAATGCAGACTCTAGATACTGTAATAGCCATCCCTGCCAGAGGGCTCCAGACTGTACTTGCATGAATATTTATTCAGGGGGTTATGGAGGGGGAAGGGAGAAGGGGGGCCAAGAGAGAGAGAGAGAAAGAGAGAGAGAGAGGGAAGAGAGAAGAAGAAAAGTGAGACAGGGAGGGGACCCAAGAGAGACACACAGGTGCGTGCCAAGAGAAAGAACAGACAGAGATCCAAGGGGAAATGACAAGATTGTTGTGCTGTGCAGCAGAACTCTTTGTATCTATACTGTTCTACTTTGGCGCCCCTAGCCATACAGGATTAGTGAGAACTTAAAATGTTTTTAAGAATTTTTAAAAATTTTTGTTTAATTTAAAATTAAATAGCTCCTTATGGATAGTGTTCACCATTTTGGATTGTGTAGAGAAAGGTGACTGGCCCTCATTTGTTTCTTTTTAATTATCACCAAATAGTTTACTCATTGTAAATATTATTTCCATGGCAGAAATGAGAAAACAATGATAGACAATATGGGAATGCCAGACAGGGAATATATGCAGTTCAACTAACTACACGGCAGCCACAGGAATAGGTTTTGAGTTACCAGGCATGGATTTCCTCTATTCATACTATTTACTACCTAAGGGCTGAGTAGCAAACCCCAAGCTTTTTGAAATTGATTTTTCACTTATTTGAAAATGTAATTTATGTGTCATATTGTCAGCACTTTACAATTGCCACTTACCAGGTTTAGATAAGACATTTTAATATTTGTTTTTGATGCCACTGTTAAAATGTCCCTGTTATTTTATGTCACTGGTCTATTCAAAATATTCCCATTTAAATCTATTTCATCATAAAACTGACATACTGTTATAGCAATTTGCTAAGGCGCTTTATTTACCGCTCTTTAGCATTCATGCTCTTGTTTCTAGGTAATTTATAAATGGTTTTGTTATTTTTCATTATGAACAATAAAAGAATCACAACGAATTACAGGAACACAGAAGGGCTCTCTATGCTCTTCATTATGTTTCCCTCATCCACTACACTGTACAGAATTATAATACAGTATCACATGAGATCGGGCATATTCAGGGTGTCATGGTCATAGATTAAAATTCAATATCAAAACCAGGAAATTGATACTGGCATGTTGTAGTTTGCAATGAAACTGTCCGCTACCAAAAGGGTCGTGGATTGATGGCTTGATTCTCTAGTTGAGAGGTGATTGAATCATAAGGATTAATTCATTAGATGAGTTCATACTGAATGGGCTATTAGGAAGTGGGGCCTGGTTGGAGGAAATGGGTCACGGAGATGTATGCTTCTGGTGGTTATGCCTTATCTCTGCCTCTTCCTGTTTTCCTTTTGCTTTCTGGTTGCTATGAGGTGAGAAGCTTTCCTCCGTCATGCCCTTCCACGTGATATTTTAGTCTCACCTTAGGCTCAGAGGGATAGAACCAGTCAACCATAGACTGAAACCTCTGAAACCAAAATCAGCTGTCTTCTGTTAAGTTGTTTCTCTCAGGTATTTTCACAATGATGATGCATTAACATGTGTGTAAACAGCTTCAAGGTGTGTGTGTGTATGTGTGTGTGTGTTGTTTGTGCATTCATAAGTATGGCATTTCAGTATTTACACATTCATATTCATACGTGTGTGTGTGTGTGTGTAGGTGCATATGCATGGGTGTGTATGTGTGTGTTGAAGCCAGAAGGCAATGTCAGTAGCTTTCTCAGTTTCCCTCTGCCTGAGTTTTTAAGAAAAAGTGTCTCACCGATCTGGAGCACCCCAATTTGACTAGGCTGGCTGACCACTGAGTTGCAAGGGGCTGTTTGACTCTCCAGTGCTGGATGACTGATGAGCATCACCAAGCCCAGCTTTTCATGTGGGTCTTGGGGGATCTGAACTCAGGTCCTCATGCTTGCCTTTTCCTCAGTCATCTCTCTAGCTTAGCCATGTTATTTTGACATATATAGCTTTGTTTAACAAATACCACAACCAGGAATTATTTTGGCAGTATAAAAATCTCTCCTGTACTACCCCTTTATAGTCAGTACCCATCACCCATTCCCAATATGCATATCCCCAACAGCTGCTAACTGTCTCTTCTTGTCTGTCATTGTATCTGTATGTTATTTATTTCAAGATGTATTTTTAACTCCCCTTGAGACTTGCCTTTTGACTGATGGATTATTTAGAGGTAAGATACGTATAATTTCTAGTTGTTTGGAAGTATTTTCTTTTGTCCCATTGTCATCAGAGATACATCCTGCATAATTTCAAATATTTCTTATTTGTTTGTGTATGTTTTAAGACTCAGGATATGGACTCTGTGTGAGTGTCTCTTGGGAGGTTGAAAATGTATATTCTGTTCTTATGTAGAATTTTCTGTGTATCCAATTATATCTTGTTGGTTTATTGTTGCTCAGAATTTTTGCCAAATATTGGAGATTTTATGGTAATTAGCTTTATTTAGCCATCACACAATGTTTATATATGTCAAAACATATTTTATACTACAAATATAAAACATATGTGCCTGTCAATTTAAAAATAAACTACCCTTTTCTGAAATGTGGGGATTTTTTTTTACTAATTACATTTTCTGTATTTCTTAAACACCATACTATTTTTCTTCTCTTCCTAGAACTCTAATGACATGGATATTTAATGTACTATTTAGTTCAATATGTCCTTGAATCTCTGTTTAGTTTTTTCCAACTTGATTTATTTGTTGCTCATACGGGGTATTCTCTATCATTCCATCTTTAATTTCCCTGATTTCTCACATTATCTTCTTTTGTTCTATTGAGATCAGCCAATGAATTTTTCACCTTAATTATTGTATTTTTCCATTCTAAAAATCTGGTGCTTCTTTTTTATGCCTTTTATTTCTTTAATGAGATTTTCCATTTTAAAAAATTGGTTCTGCAGAGTTAAGAGTTGCTTGTTTGGAGCATTTTAAGATGAATGGCTTAAAATTGTTGAATCATTACAATATTTGTGTCATTTCCATGTTGGTGTCTGTTAAACGCCTTTTCCCACTCAAGTTGATATGTTCCCAGGTCTTTGTATAATGAATGATCTTGTACCATGTCTTTGAATCTTTATGTTGTGACTCTCTGGATCTTATTTCATTCTCCCGTTTTGACAAGCCTACTTTGACACCACTATAGTTGGGGGAAGAGAGAATTACTTTTATATTGCTGGGTGGAGATGGGAGTCAAGTTCTCCCTTCATGATCCATTTATCCTCAGTGTAGGGATGGGGTGCCATTATTACTAGGCAGGGGTGAAATTTAAGGCCCTCAATAGGCCTCCACTAACACTACCCTGACTTTAAGAGAAAGGTCTCTACTACCATTGTGTACTGGGGGAGTCATTGGTGCCTTGCATGGTTGAAAGTGCTGGATCTTCATTCCGTCTGTTTAAAACTGCTTCAGGGAGATGAGGAAATTGGTGTGTAACTAAATCCAGGTGAAGGTAGAAATCTAGCCATCTCATTTTGTGATAAGAATTAGGATTAAATTTCTATTGTATTTGACTGGATAATTATTGCCTAATAAAAGTATTCTTTATAGTTTGTTACTTTTATGTTTTTTTGGCTAGAAATAGCTTACTTTTGAGGGACATTTATTGTGTATCCGTGTCTACACTGCTGCATTATATGACTGTTCTGTCACAAGGTTCATCATATGTTACTAAAAACACAGAGGGCTCACTTCCATGTTATCACTTAGGCCCTAAGGCCCCTAGCAACCAGAATACCTTGTCCTCTTTACCTTTCAGGGATTAAGGAGAGATGAATATATTTATTTATGATACCTTGTGGTTTTAGCTGTATTTAGTAAGAGGAACAGGGTAAGGTGAATCTACTCCATGTTTTATTGGAACCAGAATATGTAAATGGTTGCTTAAAGAAAACATGGATGTTGTTAGTTATAGCCTCTCTCCCAGTGAAAAGTTAAGAATAGATAAAATCCCTCTGATCTTCATTCCTAGTCCCTACCAAACACATTCTATTTTGATTCAACTAATCTGACTGCTTAGACTTTTAGATATCTAATGGAAGAAAAATGGTCTTTGTATTTTTGTGACACACACACACACACACACACACACACACATATATATATAAAACCTTCCTACTGCTATGACCCTTTAATACAGTTTTTCATGTTGTGGTGACCCCCTCCAATCTTAAAATTGCAATATATGGACTATAATTTAGTCATTTTTTGAGTAAGTTTATTATTATGACTCTAAATTTTTATATTATCCCATAGAACCATGATATTCTAAGGCAAATTTTTCCCATGTTTGCTTTTTGTACTAAATTGTTTCAATGTTCTTGCTAGGTCTCTGTGTGTTTGCATGTGTGTATGTGTTTGTGTGTGTGTGTGGTGTTGGGTGTATGCATGTGTATGTGTGTGTAGGCCTGAAGTCAATACTAGATATCTCTCCTCAATGGCTCTCCACCTTTATTTTTTCAGACGAGGCTCCTAACTGAACTTGAAGCTCACAGGTTTGAGTAGCCTGGCTGGCAAATGAGATTCAGAAATCCCTATCTACTCCTCCAGAAGGCTGAGCTTATAGACATAGGTAGCTATGCTTGGTTTTAGCATGGGTTCTGAGGATTGAAATTCAGGTCTTCATGGTGTAAGTTAGGCATTTTACCAACTGAGTCATTTCCCTATACCCATATTTAGTTTTGATAATTTTGACTCTTGTCCCTTTTGCTGCTTTCAACCTACATTTGCAAAATTGACCCCACCTCCTACCTACTGAAGGTCAACAGTAAGCTTCTTCATTAGACTTAATGTCTGAAGGAGGTTCTTTTCAAGAATTATGGGATGGTCTGGATTCACTGTCTCTGGGTCTTTTGTTTGGATATCTGCAAGCTTGCTCTTATTTGGAGAACTTCATTATGGGACTGAGAACTGCATCATCCAGAACATGAGCCCTTTGGAGCTCCTGGAACCAGATCACCCCCCCTTTTATTTCAACCTCCTAATTCTGCAGGACTATCCAATTGGGGGTTGTCTGCTAGGGTTGCTGAAAAGAGCAAATGGTGACAGGAAGCATTCTGAGGTAATTCTAGCCTACCTCACTTCCTCTCATCAAAGAAAGAAACTCTAAAATGTGATATAACAAAAGGCACCTTCCATTTGGGGCACCAAAGAGAAGCACTTGCGGCGTTGGCAAGGCATACAGAGTGAGGCATATTTTTAAATTTCATGGTAGATAGCAAATGGCAGAAATGAGAGTGGCCTTCAGGGGCAGTTAGTGTGAAATTCAGACTCCAAGGGGCCTACAGTACTGCGGATAGTGCATGGGTAGTGCAGAAGCAGTTCAGAGTTCATATGTGAAATTAATATAGTGGTTGTTGCATGACTAAAGAGACATCTAGAACTCATAACTGGAAAAGGCAAGGAAGTTATTAATTGCATTTCCCTTTATACATCCATTTTTAATACTTATAATTTAATTGTTTCACCATCTCAAATATGTTAAATTTTAGTATTGCTGATCCTGACTCAACTGAAATGCAAGGCATATGTAACAAGCTTTGAAATTGAAGTTCAGTTTTCATTGGCCACACCCAGGTACAAGTATTTAGTTTGAGGCATATTATCATTCCTTTAACAGTATATGACAAAGCACTCTCCTATTAGCGTTCTCATTAGATATTCGCTGAAGAACCAGGAGGGAGAGTATTATCAGCATTTTATGCATGGGGGAAGGTAATCTCAGAACTTGTAAGAGTGACCTGAGATGACATGACTCTCTAACAAGTGGACCAGAAATAGAATCTAACTCTTTGGATCCTGGGTAACAGTCAAGTCAGTCTACTATTATTTCTTTAGTAAGATTTAGGGAGCAAATTTGTTTAAAATATACAGTTGTGCGCTTTAAAATTCTAAAGCCTTTGTTTCAGTGTATATTGATTTATAAATTGGGTAGCTTCAAGCCACTGGAGGGTTAAGCTTCACAGAGGGGCATGAAAGGATGTAAGACAAAGGAAATGCTTGATTGATTGAAATGGAAAGCCCTCAGAGATTAGTTTAGTTAATAGTTTGTAATTAGTAAATTCCCTTACTGATTGGTTAAAATTAAATTTCATTTTCCTATTTACACCATTGGAGTCTGGTTTGCTGAAGTAGGAATCAAAGACACTAGAGCCCCCTTAGCTTAATGGCCTGCCACAAATACATTTTATGCATGTGTGTATATGTGTGTATAAGTGTGCATATTTGTATGTAATACTGAAGGACAACCTTAACAGTCATCTTTAAAAACATTATATTCCTCCTTTGAGGCAAGGTCTGTCATGATTAGGTACCCACCAACTAAGCAAGAGGGGATGACCAATCCCTAGGGATCTTCCTTTCTCTACCTTCGCAACATTGCGATTACAAATATAGCTACCATAAATGGTGCTTTATTGCTTGTGTTTGAGGAATCAAGCTCAGGTCCTCTTTCTTCCAAGGCCAAGTAAGTGCTTGACTGATTGAACCATATCCTAGCCACTCCCATTAGATTTTTATTAAAGAATGAATTCAATATATTTCTCTGATAATAACCAACTGATGCTACAATATTTAATAAAGCCATGATTCACAGTCAAAATAAATCTATGAATGTAGGTAGAATTTAGAATTATATAAATGGAAAAATCTCATAATTAGATTTATAAATATCTGAAGTGTCCCTAACTGCTTGCATTTAGATTTGATGTGTATGTATACAGGAGGGTATAATAAATTCATTCTATGTTACTTTTTGATATTGGCAAATGATATTGTTAATATAATTTTGATGTCTATCACTAGTAAGTTCTGGAAGTAAATCTAATGTATAAATTTAGCATTTTCTTTTTTCTTATAAAGTTATAGCTGAAAAGAGTAAAGTACAATTTTTATGTGAATGTATAGTTTTATTTATTTTTCCCTTTTATTGAAAATAGAGCTGGGTGGTGGTGATGCACATCTTTAATCCCAGTAATCGGGAGGCAGGGGCAGGAGGATCTCTGTGAGTTCAAGGCCAGCCTGGTCTACAGAACAAGTTCTAGGACAGGATCCAAAGCTACAGAGAAACCCTCTCTTGAAAAAAAAAGAAAGAAAGAAAAAAGAAAAGAGATACTTTTCTCATATAATATATCCTGATTACAGTTCCCCATCCTTCTACTCCTCCCATTTCCTCCCCACCTTCTCTTATCTCCCATCTGGATCCACTCCCTTTCTGTCTCTTATTTGAAAAGAACAGGCTTCCAAGAGATAACAACCAAACATGACAAAATAAAAAATAATATGACGAAGCAAAAAATATCATATTGAAGTTAGACATGGCAACCCAGCAGGAAGAGTCCCAAGGGAAGGTACGATAAACAGAGATCCACTCATTTACACACTCAGGAGTCCCATGAAAACATTAAACTGAAAGCTAAACTCTATATTCAGAAAACCTGGTGCAGACTCATGCAGGCCCTGTGCTTGTTGCTTCAGACTCTGTGAGTTCATAAGAGCTATGCTCAGTTGATTCAGAGGGATTTGTTTTCTTGGTGTCCTCCATCCCCACCTCCTCTTCCATGGGGTTTCCTGTAGTGATATTTCATGTGTATTTTAATAAATAAAGCTTGCCTGAAGATGAGAGAGTGAAACAGTCTCACTGGTCAGCCTTACAGCCCAGACAGTGGTAACACATGCCTTTAATCCCAGTAGCCACACTAGTTTGCCATAGAAACTGAGCTGTGCATGTCTTTAATCCCAGTGGTGCAAACTTTTAATCCCAGACCTATAGAGGAATATAAAACGGGAGGAGAGAGCTCATAGACAGTCTCATTCTGAGATTGCTGGAGGCAGGATCGCCATTTTGGACTGATGTCGAGGTAAGAGCCAGTGGCTGTCTGCTTTGCTTTTTTGGTCTTTAGGTTGAACCCAATATCTGTCTCTGAGCTTTTATTAATCATACTTCAATTTCCAGAGCTCTAAGAGGAGAGATTTTATGAAGACATCCCACTTAGACCTGAGTGTTCCAAGGTCTGTCTGTCTGTCTCTTTGCTTCTCTCTCTCTCTCTCTCTCTCTCTCTCTCTCTCCATAATGTCTGATTGTGGGTCCCTGTATTTGTTCCTATGTGATGCAAGAGGAAGTTTTTCTGATGGTGGCTGAGCAAGGCACTGATCTATGAGTATAGCGGAATGCCATTGGGAGTCATTTTATTGTTACTTATTAAAACACAAGTAGTATTTGTTTTGACCCTAGGTTTCTGGGGTATCTGTTCTCTGATTCTTGGTGACTTAAGCAGTGTTCGGTATGGGTTTCATCTCATGGAGTGTGCCTAAAATAAAATCAAATGTTTCTTAATTACTCCCACGAGTTTTGTGCCGCCATTGTCCTAGCATATTTTATAGGAAGCAAAGATTGTAGATCAAAGGTTTTGTGGCAGGGTTGGGGTTTACATTTCTCTTTTGATAGCCTGAATAATACCTTCCCATTCCAAAGATACTAGAAGATGGGGTGAAATGTAGTCACTATGTAGTCACCGTCTTGACCTGTCCATGTCAGTGAGTTGTATTAATGCTGTCTTCAGAAATAGCAGCTTGCTGTCAGTTTGTGGAGAGCAAACTATTGTCTTGACAAGAGCCTGAGTGTTTGGGGGGTCTCCATTGGGACCCCTTGGCCAACAACCCAATTGAATGTAACCCAGTCCCAGTACTAAAAGCTTCCTTTGGTGACAAGAGATGGTCAGTTGGGACTTCATCTCCCCAATTATTTGAAGACTTCTATAGGATCGCCTTCATATTTTAGGAAGTTTCCACTATACTAGGTTTCTATACCACACTTCAAATTCCACAATACAATTTTTTTTAAAACAATCTCACTACCTAACCAAGGCTGGCCTGGAACTTGCTTGTAAACCAGGATATCCTTGAAATTATTATGTAACCCGGTTTATGCTTGAATTTGTGATAATCCTATGTAGCACACTAAGCACACAAAACCTTTTTGTGTTTGTAAATGTCACCAAAATCTAGTCATTTGCTGCCCCTTAGAGAGTTTTGTTTTCTCTTCATAGTGAATACTTTCTCCTGAGGTAATAACTATTTTGTTTTCTATAATCACATATTCATTTTGCTTGATTTAAGCTTTATTCAAATAGAATCCCACTGTGATTATTCTTTTGTATATGGCTTCTTTTGCTTAATACATTATCTGTCATATCTAGTTTTTTTCTGTGCAATATTCTTATATATGGTAGGCCATATTTTAAACAACATTTTTTGTTGATTGATTTTGATTTATTTCTAAGTTTATGATATTATAAATTACAGCTGATTTCGGCATCTTAAACCATATTATTGGTTCACAACACACTGGTTTCTTAGAACTAACATCTAAATGTGGAATTGTTCTGGTATATTTAATTAATTCTTTGAGAAATGTCTTAATGAAGGAACTTTTGTCTGGACATCTTATAAGGAGACACTTTCTGAAGAAACATAGTTAAACATGAAAATTTGCCATGTTTTCTTTAGGAATTTGAGGTTCTCTGCCTGACAGACATTAGAGAACATTTTACTTTGGCCAGTAAGCTGACTCTTCATGCTTGTGGGGAGGGATTTATCTTCCTGGTGTCTGGTACATACTGTGCACATTAGGGATGAGGAGCCATTTACTTACAAGGTCTATCTTTTTTGGATAGTGTCACATTGTCTTTTCTTGGGTAATATGCTTCAAATGGTAATAAAATAACAGGAAACCAGTTTACTTTATAGAATTTTTCCTTGGGGTCAACTTGGAATGCATCTTTAGTTTTGAAAGTGAAGGTACACTTGCAATTTTATGCAATAGCCAAACTTGACTTTGGCAACTTAATTTTACATTATTTCAAAGGTAAAGAATTTTTATGCATCATAAGTCTGCTGACAACATTTCCTAATGAAGTGTGGTATTGAAAGGGTATGGGGAAAATTCCTGATGTCTGGGAGGATGTGGAGGTGGTTGTAAATGAGGGTATAACTGGGAAAGTGCTCAAAATGAAGAATAGAGTTCCTGGAAAAGACTCCAGTTCTCCCGAGGTGGTCTGACACTTAGCATGCTACCAGAGGAACCAGAAGGAGACCACCCTTAACCATTTTTACAGTACCATCTTTTTTAAAGTTTGTCCTCCCCCCACTGTCTTTGTTTTCTTAAAAGCATTTAATCAGTGGTGAATGGTTAAAAAATGACATGGGGATATTTTAATGGACAATGACTTGATATACTACACCTATAAATTTAAATTTTTCTGTTTGTAGTTACAGAGGTATTAGAAATCCTCAGAGGCTCCATGAATCCTGAGTCAATTCCAGAATCCTTATTAAGGCTGTCAAATCAGCATCTTCTGGTGCTGAATGTTTCCCTAGCCTCAACCCTTGGCAGTCCACACATGATGTCAGTAATATGGTTTTTCAGTCTCTCTTTTTCCTCTCCCCTTCCATATCCTCCCCCTTTCTATCTCTCTCCCTCTTTCTCTCTGTCCTCAGTGTTTGGTTCTTGTGTGTGTGAGGTATGTATCCATGTTTGTATGGTTGTGTGCAGGTGAGTGAATGCATGTGGTAGGTGTACACATGTATGTGCATGCATATGGAGTCCAGAGGTTGGCTTTGGGTGTCTTCCTCAATAAATCTCCATCTTATTTTTTGAGGTTGGGTTTACCACTGAACTTGAGCCTCACTGATTGGCTAAGATGACTTGCCAGTGAATTCCAGAGATCTAGCTGTCTCCACTTCCCAGCACTGGCATTACACGAACACATCACTGCACCCAGCTTTTATGTGGATGCTGCGCATTTGAACTCAGGTTCTCATGCTTGTGCAGCAAGTATTTTACCAACTGAGCAATTTTCCTGTGGCCCTGGTTCATACTTCTTTATCCTGCAGCATCTTTTCCCATCAACCCAGTTTGTTGAACTCTCTTTTCTGTTAGTCACCTTTCTTTCCAAAGCCTCCTTTGGACCCCCAAACTGGCTAAGGCAAACTATATCTGTGCTGCTTTTGTCCCTAGTATAGTTGCTTATGATACTGCACAAAAATTAACTTTTTATTTCTCGTACCAGAAAGTATGCTCTATTTCCATGGCCTAGTCACAGACTGGTCACTTGGTCGGTACTAATTAAAGATTGGCATTCATGTTTAGAAGAATATATCAGCCAGCTTAATTATTTTAGAGATATGGTCTCATGTAGTACAAGATAATCTCAAATTTGATAATTTAGCAAAGACTGACCTTGAATTCCGGTTCCTTCTGATCCAGTCTCCTAAATGCTAGAATTACAGGCATGTGCAGGCATGTAGTTCTATATCTGGTCTTTTAGACCTTTAGTGTGCTTATATATTTGGTAAACATTTTATTAACCTTAGGGATGGTTCTGGCAAAGCTTTATGACCAAAGCTACAGGGAACAGATAATCATTACATGCCCTGAAACTTTACAGAGTTCATTTTGATAAAGAGACATGAGATGTCCACAAATAGCAGTAATCTAAAGTACAAAGGGCTTGGTGCTATATAATAGAGATATAAATAAAGTACTGTGGATTTAGAAGAGAGAACTTCCCCTGAAGTTTTGTTTATAAAATTAATGGGAAAAACTAGAAAGTGGCATTTGAGATAAAGAATTAAGGGCAGGTAAGACAGGAATAAGCAATGATAAAAAAAATATTTCATGTATCTTGCAGCTTATTTGTGGCTGAAGAGAGTGGATACTGTGAGGTTGAAATGGGCAGTAGGACACGACGGAAGTTATGTGAAGCAGCCCTGCTGGGGAAGCCCTTCAATACCAAGCTGATGAGTTTGCGTTTGGTCCCTCCCCACCAGCCTCAGGTGCAATAACTTTAGAAGTCTGGGACAGTTTTTTTTAAAGTCTAGTGACATTAACAGAAATTCCCTTATGACTAATCTATGAATGTCATACCTTAGGATCTTTGAAGGAAACCAGTATAGATAATTTCTGTGTCGAATAGTATAGAAAACCCCTTGGCCTATAGCTCTTTTCACATCATACCGTTTTTCAGTAAAAACTTACATGAAGTAACAGATCATATGACCAATATATTCTAATAAGCAAACATTGAAATTGACAAGGGAAAAAAACACTACCAAGGCAGAAATGCCTTATAAAAATGCAGAAACACATCAAATGTTGTGTGCTTAGGAACCATTTCCAAAACATTGCTATTTGGAAAATTCTAGATACAGTATATGAATTGTACTGCTGGTAGTCATTACTTTTAGGGTAACTTTAGGTTATTCCAGTTAAATATAACTCTATTCTTCTAACCTCATTCTGTCTACTTCTTCTATAAGCAGTGAGTACTGCATTCCAGCTTGTTTTTATGGCATCTGGTTTCTAGCCATGTAAAGCCAGGCTTTGAATGCTGTAGGCCTCAATTATTACATTTTCATTGGTCTCATGATACAGTTTGCACCATAATAGTATAGAGCAGTAAGAATGCTGGATGAACAATAAGATTAACTTGTTTTGAGTCCTGGTTATACTGTCCACTAGACATATGGCCTTTGACAATTATACCACCTCTCCTAAGACTTTTTTCTTTCATCTCTAAGATGGAAATAGTGGTTCTTCTGTCCTTCTGAAGGGGTCTGAGCCCAGAGTTACATACAAATGTAACATGAGGGGCCTGCTTGTTGGGGGTCTGTGTCCTGCCCTGATCCCACAGCCGGCAAGCCCCAAAGAAAATCACACAGAGTCTACATTAGGTTATAA
>LOEQ01010313.1:24618-36138 GCA_001685075.1 Bramus lutescens | reverse complement strand
CTGAGCTGAGGGATCTATGGCCCCAAAGAAGCGAAGGGAGGAGGTGCCTGAATGTAAGCTGGGTTGGGGTAGGAAGCTAGAGGCAGTAGCCAGGGTTAGGAGCCCCTGCAGAATGAGCAGGATGTTTACCGAGTTGAGGGATGTCTGTGTTTGAATGGGTCCAGAATGCACTCACCCCTCTGATTGATCTTCTGGTACAGGATCAGGGCCCCTTGCTGGCCAGGGGACCTTGCAGCCAAAGGGTCTACCTTGCTACAGGCAGACTTTCGAAGCAAAGGAACTCCTGCCTGGTTGAACTCACCACCCGGTCCCAGCGCCCAAACAGGCTGAGCTGGGGGATCTATGGCCCCGAAGAAAGGAAGGGATGAGGTGCCTTAATGCAAGCTGTGATGGGGTAGGAAGCTAGGGGCAGTAGGTTTGGTTTGGAGCCCCTGCAGAATGAGCGGGATGTTTAGGGATTTGAGGGATGTCTGTGTTTGCACGGGTCAGGAACACACTCACCCCTCTAATGGATCTTCTGGTACACTTCTTTTTTTAAAGGAAGACAACATGAAGCTATAAGGAGAGGGTAGTGGTAGTGTAGGGAAAGAATTGGAGCAGATGTGGAATGTGGGTCAGATTTGACCAAAGTACATTATAAGAATGCATTAAAGTCCTAAGCAAAAGAAATAGCAAAACAGAATAGTTAGAAAGTGGCACATGCTACACTTTAGAGTCAAGAAAAATAGCAGGTCAGACAGATTTGTAGAACAAAACATTCTTCACCAACAAGATAGAAATATGTTTCATTGAAACAAAACGAGCAATGATTACTACTCAAACATTTAATTCATTTTTGAATTTCATGCATACACACATAAATATCATTATAGTTTTGCCATCTCTTTTCAGTAGATTCACTTATTTTCAATATTTTAGAGAAGAAAATGCTGCTCAGAGAGGTAGAGTTGTTTTTCCAAATCACCCAGCACCAGTTTTGCCCTTGCCTAACTTCACCCAACACAGATGCATTTGGCCTGTAATTTTCAAATGCACTTTAATGATGAGTAAAATGTGAAGACATAGATCAACATTATAGGTTTCATATAAAACCCTAGTACTGGCCACCTCCAGAGAGCCAAGGTGCTAGTCATCACAGAGGGCATGAGAAACTACAAAGATTATAAAATGGATTCCCAGGTGTCCACACTTTCTGCTCTAACGCATCATCCAGAAGAGCCTGCTGTCTTCTATTCTAAGAGACAGATATTCACTCTGAACTTACAAAGAACAATTTATAAAATGTGCACCTCCCCAAAATAATAAAATACAGCCTCTTATTGAGGCTGATGGTTGAACAAACTAGGGCAGAGAGTGCTTTAGCATTATTCTTTAATTTTTCCAAAAGGAGCTCACAGTTTCATTCTATTTATAATAAAAGTCACTGACATAACAAAAGCATCTCATCACATCAGAAGTCATTGCTACAAATAGAGCATTGACGTTTTAGATATTAACATGTGTTATAAATGTCATTGATATATTAAGACTTCAGAGTGTCTAACTAAAAATAGAGGGAAAGCCATAGGGATGGTGGGGGTGCAGGAGGAACGGATTCAGTCAGGAGAGAGGAGAGCTATTCTTGCAAAAGGAAGCCTTGGATTTGTGAGCCACGCAGGCAGACACCTGAATGTGATTCATAGTTTACTTTGAACTTGAGTCACTAGCAAAGCATGGGGGCAGATGGGGAAAAGAGGCTGGGAGAGAAAGAAATGGAGAAGGAAAAAGAAGGAATAACAGGGAGGCAATAGAAGGGAGAGAGAGAGAGAGAGAGAGAGAGAGAGAAGAGTGGGTGGGAGAATTACTAAATGATGTTAACATAAATGTTATTATTATTATTATTTAGCCCAGTAAGCCTCTCTGCTGATACAATAATTCAAATGAAACTAAATCAAACCAAATTAGAAAAGGCCCAGGTCTAATGGATGCCAGTGCTCAGTGATGGCCCCAACCTCCCGGAAAACACGGAAAGGGGAAAGGCAAAACGGAAATACCACATGTTTGTTCTCTGAGCGGGAGGGCAGGTTAAATAGCCTATGGGAGTGGTCTTGACCCCCACTGGAGAGAGGTTACCCTTTGGCTGGCTTTCTTGGAGGTACACTCTGGACTGTGGCAACTCCTAGGGGAGATGGCTTGAAATGGAGCTTTTCACCCAACATTTCAAAATGGATGCCAGGAGCTGGGGTGAAGCCCCCAATCAAACAATTATAATTAGAACTTAAATTCTCCAAGCAAACATTTTTCCTTAATAATGCCATGTGCGACTTTAAGTCATGCGAAGGTTAGAAAGTTACTGTTTCCTGCTTAAAAGCTTTGAAAATTTGACCTATAGATTAAACGTGAAAGAGAAGAACTGATGCTGTATTTTCTAGAGAAAAGCAGAAGTTTTTGTGGATCATTGAAGAAGCACTGGCAAACCTTCAATAAGAATTAGGAAGAGCGGATGCAGAGGAGGGCTCACCTGGCACAGCTGGCACATGGGAAGTCAAGAGAGAAAGAGGATGCGTGCTAAGCTCTTTCAAGGACTTTTTGTGGAGGACTCTTGTTTTCATTGGATTCTATGCCTCAAATGTCCTTCTTTGTCTTTAACAGTGTAATAGACCGGGGACCAAGTCTGTCACACATATGCATTAGTGTACAGTTAAGTCAGAACAGTAAATAAAGACTATTACAATAAAAAGCGACAGGGCAACAATGGCATACACAGAGTAACTTCGAGGAGGATTCAAAGCTGAACAAACTCTGTATTTTCCCATGTTTATTACTTTAGGCAAAGAATTCAACACCATTAGCTCTCTATTTCAAGCGAAAACAAAACAAAACGAAACCTCAACTATAACCTATATCTTATCAAATTCTGAGATTAAGTAAAACAGATAATATCAGTCAAATATTGGATTCACAATGAGAATACTCAGGTATTCCCAACTCAGGTACATCCTTACAGACAGTTGTATCTCGAATCTATTTACCACCCCTTAAATATCTATATTTATGAAGAAACTGCTTTAAATATTTAGTCCATTTCCTGACTCTAGTTTCTCATTCCATAAATGATAATTGAAGAGGTATCTTCTGTGATTTGGGTTTTCTTTTGTCAGCAATGTTACAGTAAATGTCAGAACTCAGACATTTGAAAGCCTTCTGAATTCGATCACTTAGGCAGTCTTTTTGTTGTGTGAAGGCCTGCTGGGCTTCATGATACTGTTTTAGGGAAGATTTTGAGCAGGCGTCTTGATTGGTGAGCTCCCAAGGCAGTTCATTTAGCAGATATTAATCTGGATACCATCAATGTTTCAAAAATAATCCCAATACTGTTCTGGCATGGGAAAATGAAAAGAGAGACTATAGAGATATATCAAACACAACCCAAACAAATTCAAATTTTTCTTCCAATATTAATATTAATTTTTTTTTAAATTTATGATACTTCTTTCTAAATAATTACCTCTCTTTGGATGACCTTAAGACTTTTTCAAAAGGATGATTTTGCCTCAGGATCCACTGGCTTGATAATTATTTTATGAGAAAGGGGCCAAGTTTATCTCTTCCATCTATGATCTTTTGTTTGGCTCTCCATTATAACAGCAACCATGGGTACAATCAGAAGCTTCTGATTTTCTTCTTAGATGCTCAAGTTATCTGTGCTTTGTGAAGAATTTCCTTGAAAAATTTCTGTTTCAAAATATTGCAAATATATACCCATGATACTTGGGTCTGTGGAAGTGACTGTGTGAAAAATCAGAGAAAAAAATAAACAGGAAGGGGAACAGAAAACACTGACATTTCTTTCCAGATTAAATAATATATTTGAATGTTTCATTTTTCTGTAGATTGAAAGGAGTCTGGGGAAACAGGGGAGAAGGAGATAAACAAGAAAGCAGGAGGACACATAAGCCTCTGGAAATAGGTATTGTAGTCTCGATTATTGCATCTCAGTTCTAAAGTTCACCACTGAATTATGTGAGGGGTATTTGGAGAGTTATCCCTTGTGCACTTGCAACATCTCTGACAGGGTATTCTGTGTGTAGAATGATTTTTCCACTTCTAGACTTACTGCAAGCGGTTCAGTTTCCTTCTCTCTGTTTTTTAAGAACCTTCTTATTTAATTCTCTATCTTGCATTTCAGTTATTTTTAAATTACAGAGTGAAGTTCAGTACAAATATTTTCTTGCAACAATCAGAATGGTCTCTTCCTATCTCAGAAATTACATTTAAAGCAAAACCTGATCAAGCCCCATAAGAAACTTACTTCAGACAAAATATTAATGTTGTATAACAAAACATATTTTATTTTATCCTACCCTATTACTTTAAAAATATGTACAACATCTGTCTGCAAGACCTAATCTGAACCTCTCATATATTATGAAAGTGTTATTTTCAAAAATAATTATTCTGAAATTAGATCTAATGCACAGCAAAGACTTGCATAATTTTTTAAATAGCTTATGTGTAGTATTTAAGGAATGTATTAATTCAGTAATTTAAATTTAATAGCACTCAAAATAAGTTGCAAATGACCAACACAAAGTACACGAATTTTTATGAGCATTAGGTATAATTGCTTAAAATTGTAAAATGAGGAAATGCAGTGTGAAAGAAAATAATGAGAAGCATTTCCATCTCAGCTTCTAGGAAAACTAAGCATTCTTGCAACACTCAAAACATGTGGTAAGGAAGAAGAAAAAGTTCTAGTAGGAGAAAAAGGAGGAGAAGGTAGAAGATGAAGCAGGAGAATGGGAAACAAGGTCCAGAAAAGAGAAGGCAGGGGAACAGATCGACTGGAAGATGTAAAAGCTTATGAGCACATTTCTATTTAAGGATGCAGAAGAATTTCAAAAGAATTTATTCATGGTAAGCTGGTGATGCTGGGGTCTCTATGGAGAGATCAGAACCATTATTTAGAACTGTGTGCAATCTTGGACCTATCAACAGCAGGAAGTAAAGAGGAGTATTTAAATGCCTACTGTAACGAACAGACTTCAATATTACACAAGCTTTTGGTTCGTTTCCCAGTTTTGTGACTTACTAAATATATGGCTCTATACCAGTTATTTTTAATTTCCCACTGCCTCAGTTCCCTCATAAGTGAAATAAGAATTATCATTCCTGTGGTCTTAGTGAGAAAGGAATGAAACAATATGTAGCCACAGTTCAATACAGCATCTGTGCAGATTAAGTGCTGCTTGTAGCTATTATTATTGTTATCTATTATTATTGTCCCTCTGGAAAAACCGTGGCTCTATATGTAGCAAGAACCCTACATGTATTTATTCTCTTTGCCCCAGGCATCTTCTTCCTGGCAATGGATCCCAAGAAAATAACTCAGCAAAGATAAAGCTGAGGACTCAGTGATGATCACTATACCATTAGGTATAATCACCAAAAGATTGGAATAACTTAAATGTCCATCAGTAGGGGAATAATTTATAGTAAATTATGATATATCAACATAACAGGATATTAGGCAACCATTACAGCAATCATTATGGCAATGTAGCATCTGAACAAATGCTTGCAATTTAATGTTAGGTAAAACAAAAATAGAATAACAGCGCTATCATAGATTTATAAAGGCATGAATATATAAGGGCATGTAATGGCATCTTATGAACAAATAAATGATATATTTATGTACAATTATGCATATAAATATTTTCCTGTTTATAATTTGTTTCTTAATATTGTTTTAAGATTGTCTATTCGTTAATAAGAGAATGCAGAAGAATATGACTAAACAGACAACCTTATTATAACTCTTATCAGCGAGTTAGTGATAAAAAATTTGCTTAAAGACAAGCATACAAGAGCTTTGGGGTATTTTGGGGGCAATATTTAAAAATAATACAACTTTCACTGTGGGCTAGGTACTCACTTGAGTGGTTTATTATGTAATACATTGACATTTTGTTATAAAACTACTTTCCCTGATAAGAAATCTATAATGCAGTAGGGTTAAGCACATGGCTCAACACAGCTACCAAATATTTAACTGGGATTTATTTAGTTTTAGATACTCCCAAATCTAGAGCTTAATTAGCACTGACTTAATCTTTACCATATATTCATGGATATGTTATCAAAACTTTTAAAGGCTCGGAGCTTATAAGGGTGCAGGACATGACATTTTATGTTCTGTAGTTAAAGTAGGAATTTTAAAACTCAACTTCCCACACATTAGCCCCACACATTTGTTTCATATATACCCCTCACACCTCAACTCCTAATCCTCCAACTTCCTTATTGTTATTCCCCCAGACCCCTCCTAATTTTACATACTCTTTTATTTTTTTAAATACATAATCTGCTAAATTTAATTAGTGTTGCTCATATGCACGTGGATACAGGACTGAACATTTGAGCACGGACAAGTGTTCCGCCTACCCTGTGGTAGCATATTTATGAAGAAACTGACCCTGCTATACAACAATCAATAGCCAGTACCTCCTCAGTTAGGAGTAAAACCTTGGTCCATTACCCTCACAGTTGTTGAGGCATCGCCAGTGCAACAATCTCTAATTTCTAGAAAACACCATTTTGCAGCAATACTTCAAGAGGTCTGGCTTTTAAAATCTTTCTGCTACGTCTTCCATGACGTTTCCTGAGTCTTGTAAGAAGAGAAGTATTGTAGATGTCCAATCTGGCAATGGACACTCTACAGCCACCTATCATCTGCACTTGGAGCTGCTATGTTTCTCTGAAAGTTCTATCTTTATCTTTGATGTCATGTTTTACAAAATCGTTCATGTTCAGAATGTAGAACCTCACCTCAAATGAAGATCTTCCTCTACCTCTAGATGTGCCTCCCTGTTCCTGTTTTTCAATCATGCTGTACCAGACCCATCCTAGCCCCTGTTTCTCTACTTCCCTACCTCCCCACCTCTCCATAACTTAGTCATTGTCGTTTTCTCCTCAAGGGCCGACAAGCTTGCTATGGTATAGTGGCAGCTGAATTCTACCATTACTCTCTTTCTTGGATGAATTCTGCATGATATTATGTTGATGTTTAGAGAAGGATATCTTGTGGGTAAGCAAGGTGACAAATGTTTTGCCATGGCCCAGCATCACCATAATTTTGGACTTATAAGAAGTCTGAAGTAGTCAGGTACAAAATTAACTCAAAAAATTAGAAGCCTTCCTAGAGGACTGAAAATTAAATAAGGGAAATAACACCCTTCACAATGGTCACAATAAAATAAAATATCTTGAAATAACTTTAACAATGCAAGGGAAAGACCTGAGAAGAACTTCCAGTTTTTGAAGAAAAAAAAATGGAGAAGCTGTAGGACGATGGAAAGGTCTCCCATTCTCATTGATTGCCAGGACTAAAAGTAAAAATGGACACCTTACCAAAAGCAGTCTAGAGATTCAGTACAATTCCTAGCAAATTTCAACACTATTCCTTACAGCCTTGAACAAATAGTATTCATATTCATATGGAAAATTGCAGGATTGTAGTTTTTTAACTTACTCTGGGGGCCCACCACCCAAAACCCAAAGAAGTACGTGGATTCTTCTGAATGCCTGCCTTTGCTTGACTCTTTTCTAGGCAGCTTTTCTTAAATTATCCTCTAGGCTTTTACCTTTCCCTATTCTATATACCTCTCTTTCTTCTTACTCCATGGATGGATGTGTGACTTGGTGGCTAGGCCATGGAGTCCTACTCACCTTCTCCTTTTCTCACTTCTCCCTCCCTTCTCATTCTTCTTCTAGTTATTCTTTCTGCCTGGCAGCCCTGCCTCCTATCCCTCTCCTTCCTAGCTATAGGTTGTTCCACTCTTATTAGGTCAATGAGGTGTTTTAGATAGGCAAAATAACACATCTCCACAGAGATAAACAAATGCAGTATAAAAGAATGCAATACATCTTTGCATCATTAGACAAATAATGTGCAGCACAAATGAATGTAACACATGTTCAACTAATATTCCACAACACAGAATAACTATAACAATCCTATGCAATAAAAGAACTTCTGGAGGTATCACAGTCCTGGTTTCAAGCTGTATTACAGAGCCATAGCAATGAAAACTACATGGCATTGGCATAAAATAGACAGGTTGATCAATGGTATCAAATCAGAGACCCAGAAGTAAATCCACATACCTATAGATACTTGATTTTTGACAAAGAAGCCAAAATAATACAATGGGGAAAAGCCATCTACAGACAGTGCTGGTATAATTGGATATCTGCATATAAATGAATACAAATAGATCAATCGTTATCATCCTATACAAAATTCAAGTCCGTGTGGATTAAAGACCTTGACATAAGATCAGATACACTGAACCTGATAGAAAATTAAGTAAGGGAATAGCCTTGAAAGAACTAACACAGGAGACAACTTCCTGAATAGAACACCAATCATGCAGACACTGAGAATGACAATGGAACCTCATGATACTGAAAAGCTTCTGTAAGGGAAAGGATACTGTCAAAAGAACAAAATGGCAGTACACAAAATGGGAGAAGACTTTCACCAAACCCACATATGACAGAGAGCTAATATCTAAAATATTTAAAGAACTCAAGAATCTAGACAATAAAAACCCAAATAATCCAGTTAAAACATTGGGTCCAGTTCTAAACAGAGAGTTCTTAATAGAGGAATCTCAAATGGCACAGAAACACTTATAGGAATATTTAACATCCTTAGCCATCAGAGAAATGCAATACAAAGGGACTCTGAGATTCCATCTTACACTTGTCAGAATGGTTAAGATCAAATGTCACGTGACAATTCATGCTGTAGGTGATGTCGATGCTGATGCTGTAGGCTAGTGCAGTGCCTAATTGTACGCCCACTTCAGAAATTAATATGGCAGCTTCTTAGAAAATTGGACACCAATCTACCTCAAGACCCAGCTATACAACTCTTGGGCGTATACTCAAAGGATACTCCATCATACCACGAGAATACTTGCTCAACTATGTTCTTACCACCTTTATTTGTAATAGGCAGAACTTGAAATAACCTAGGTGTCCCTCAAATAAGGGATGGCAAAGAAATGTACATTTACAAAATAAAGTACAATTCAACTGTAAAAACAATGATATCATTAAATCTGAAGTCAAATGTATACAACCAGAAAATATCATCCTGAGTGAGGTAACCCAAGCCCAGAGAGACAAATATAGTATATACTCAGTCATAATCAGATATTTAGCTGTAAAATAAAGGATAATTATGCTATAATCCATAGATCCAAAGAAACAAGTGATCCAGGAATATTCAAGATGGGATGCCCAGATCTCCCTGGGAAAGAGATGTGGGATTCCCCTCTGTATGCTGTGAACATTTTTTACTCCAATTGGTTAATAAAGAAGCTGCTTTCAGTCAATGGCTTAGCAGAGTAAAGCCATGCAGAGCATCTGAACATAGATGTAGAGAGAGAGAGAAGGCAGAGCTTGAACAATCCTATGGAAAAGGAGGAGGAAGGATTGGAGGAGTCAGAGCAATCAATGATACCATAAGAAAACCTGCAGGGCCAACTAACCTGAGCTCATATAGGCTCACAGAGACTGAATTGGCAATCATAGAGCCTACATGGAACTGACCTAGGTCCTCTACATTTATTTACAGTTCTGTAACTTGGTCTTCTTGTGGGAGTCATTACAGTGGGAACAGGGGCTATCTCTGACTGTTGTCTGCTTTTAGGACCTTTTCCTCCTACTAGATTATTGCATCTAGACTTAAATGAAAGAGGAGGTGCCTAGTATCACAACAACTTGATATCCCTTGACTGGCTGACATCAATTGGATGCCTGCTTATACATTAAGAGAAACAGTGCCAGAGAAGTAAATAGGGTTAGGTATAGGAAATGTTGGGGGGATTTGAAAGAAGGGAGAGAGGGGAATCTTGGGTAGGCATGTAAAAATGAACAAAAGAATAAGTAAACAAACAACAGCAACAACTATAAAAACAGACAAACAAAAAGAAGTGACTGCCTCTTGCTACCTCTGATTTAGGTCCACAGCATATGTTGCTCTCATCACAGGCTATAAGACATGGGAGTGTTTTCTTTCTGCCCAGACTTGAGAAGCTAAGTCTATGGGTTCTTGGTCTCCTCCCTGCTGATGAAGGCATAGCCAATACATTTACATGAGTTCCCACAAATTATATAGCAGATCGTATTTTGACCATTAACTTTTGGTAAATCAGACTAAATAAAATATAAATGTTGTTAAAGCTGAGACTTATAGCCTTGACATCCCATAAATTAGAGGACACAATATTCATACACAGTCTCAGAAATTATACTTCTGTCAGTCATGTGATATTACTGAATTTGGATGTTTTCATTTCACCTGTCTAAAGTTACACACTCTTGCCTATTGGAAGTCAGAGACATAAAGATGGCAAACATTTAGCATCAAGGATGTCACATCACTCATAAAATAACTCTATTAGCATTGTCCTTGGGTTGAAATTCTAGGTATGAAGTAACTGTATCAATTGTTTGACATTGATTGGCCACTTTATCCATCAACAAAGGGCTCTTTTCCTTTGGTTATATAGAGGAGTACATTAGACAACACTCATGAAATACTCTTAGTGATATTCCTGGAAGAATTAGCACTCAGCATCTTTACCTTGTTATGGAGAGGTGATACTTATACATCACTGTGGGTGTGAATGTGGAAAACTTTCTGCATCACACAACATATGGGAGGTGGGACCATAGATGAAGGCTTACATTCTGTTCAAAAAACTAAAGAGCCAGATCCTTTACTGTTCCTCTGACTTAAGCATACCTGAACAGAAGGTATTAACATGTACAGACTATATTAAGATTTGATTGAATTCCAAAGTCATGTGAAATGCCACATGGTGGAAACACTCTGATCTGACAAGTCAGAGCAGTTGTTGTCTACTCAAAGTTTATCAGAACAAAAAGCTCAATATTTCCACAGGCATTTATTGTTTTTGAGTTTTAAATAGAGTATTTAATACATAGAAACTAAAATTAAGATACTCATAAACAAATAAATAAGTTCTTTAGATTGTGAGAGAAGAAACAATACAATTCACACCATTTAATATGATAAAGTATTTGTATATACTTTAAAATATACTTGATTGAGGCATGTATTACAAGTGAAATATGCCAATTCCAAATATAGTGTTCACTGAATTTTAGCAGATGCATACATATTTGTGTTATTAACTTCCTCAAAATATAGATTATTTAAGTCACTTGCATAAAGTGCTAATATGCAGTTCATAATAACCAATTACATATTTTATATTTTAAACATTCTACACTTGTTTTAAATTTTCATATTTTACCACACAAACATGTTTAAATACATATAAATAAAAAATTATTGTCTGCTGCCAAAAATTTTTGGTAAGTGGACGAGGGTACAGATATCCCCAGACATTTTAGAGTATTTCTATTACTCTTGGTTCCCTCTAAAATTTTTTTCTTTTTTTATACTTTTTTATTAAAAATTTCCACCTCCTCCCATTT
>LOEQ01010313.1:11532-23462 GCA_001685075.1 Bramus lutescens | reverse complement strand
TGCATTCCCACCAGCAATGAATGAGTGTTCCCCTTACTCCACATCCTCTCCAGTCCCTCTAAAATTTAGTATAAGATATAAGTGAGATATAGCTGTCTCTGACATGGAAGTTTGTCCATACTGACTAGTTTTTAAGAATGAAAAAGGATCTATGCCATGTTATGTTAGAGAAAAACAATCAAAAGTTCTACCTAGCTTTGAAGCCCATGAGCTATAGTAATGATTAGCCTGACTCAATGTGTTCCATGGTGCAACGGTAATATGATTGCTATGAAAGAAACCAATTACTTTCTAGTTGAGTTTAAATCCATTCTTCTATCCATAAGACAGAAGTCAAGCCTGGCTCTGCTAACATGGTCAAAAACTCATGAATGACTAAGTTGAAGGATCTAGAAAAGAACTTACTACTATCATTTTAATAAACAAATGTGGTAATAAATTACCCCTAAAGATCTTGTCTTTATACATAGACATTAAGGCAGCTCCTAACTTTCACCGGAGAAGCTTCTTTTTGCAGTACATAGGAATTAAAACAGATCTACTAGTAGTCAATATGCAGAGAATATGAGATAATGGGATGCTCAGCTCTAAATGGGACATGAATATTACATCTCCTTTGTTTGAGGCTTGGGGATCATTCTGGAAGGGTACAGAATAACTAAAAGAGTCAGAGGAAGTAGACCAATGTAACAACGTAGTCAATGTGAGACATCACAGTAGAGTTACACCCAAGAACTCATGCAAGGTATGACTGCAGACAAAAGACCCACACATGATCAAGACAGATGAAATACCACCATAGATTTGGGAGGATGAAGTACCACCCCAAGCTGAGGAGCTATTGGTAATTAATTACTTCAGGGGAATTCAGTACCAGTTTCCATCAAGGATAACCCATGCTCTAATAGAGGGTCCTAGATTCATCTAAATACATGCCGCACTCAATGTATTCGGTTGTTATACACACACACACACACACACACACACACACACATATGTATATATTGAATATATAATGAATAAAAGGATAATTCCATTGTATATCTTCCCATTCACTTTCTCTCACCAATTCCAGTACATTTTAAACAAATTTACATTACTAAGACTAATTTTTTGTTTTGTGTTCATTTATACATATCTCTTTAGGTTCCCATGAGTGGAGGTAAACATGTATTACACAGTTAGACACATGCAGAGGCCAGAGGTCAACAGTGGGTGTTGTTTCTCAGAGTCTGTTTGCCTTGTTTGTTGGGACAGGGACCTTCACAGTCCTAGGGTATCTTAATTAACTTAGGTTGACTGTCTTGTGAAACCCATAGATCCAATTTTCTTCACCTTCCACTGATTTATTTAAGAGGTATTTCTTAAATAAAAATTTAGTTACATTAATTATCCCCTTCTCTTTCCTCTTTAGACCACACCCATACACTCTTTTGCTTTATCTTAAGGTCATAATCTATTTTTCTTTAATTGTTGAGGCGTGTGTGTGTGTGTGTTCTTAAATACGTATACACAACCTGCTCAAGTCAGTCTAATACTATCTATGCACATCTAATTTCAGGGCTTATCCCTTAGGATTAAATAAACAATTGGTGGTTTCTTCCCCGGAAAAAAAAATTGAATAACAATGGATCCCAGATGCTCATATATTTGAATACTTGGCTTCTTGATTGTCTCTTGTGTGGCTCCCAATTGGCGGATTATTTAAGAAAGATTAGGATGCTTGGCCATGT
Source organism: Bramus lutescens (assembly GCA_001685075.1). NCBI lineage: Eukaryota > Metazoa > Chordata > Mammalia > Rodentia > Cricetidae > Bramus > Bramus lutescens. The sequence continues at coordinate 21,729 of LOEQ01010313.1, read as the reverse complement.
CACCAAGGTTTCAGAAGTCCTCAGCAGGCCTAGGCTTCTCTCTCTCTCTCTCTCTCTCTCTCACACACACACACACACACTCTCTCTCTCTGTCTCACTTCTCTCTCTCTCTGCCTTCAGCTTGTTGATCAGATGTCATCTCAGTTACTACTTCAACATTATTCTTGCTGTTGTTCTGTTATACTCCTCACCATGGTGGCCATGAACTAACCCTTTGAAGCTCTATGCAATTACACATTTAAGTATTTTCTTCTATAAGTTGCGTTGGTCATAGTGCCTCTTCATAGCTACAGAATAGTAATTAGGACAGACCTTTTTCCCACTCTGAACACTTTCTAGTTGCCCATAGTTCTTTTTTATTGATTTTTATTGAGCTCCTACATTTTTCTCTGCTCCCCTCCCTGTTGCTCCCCCTTCAACCCTCTCCCAAGGACCCCATACTCCCAATTTACTTAGGAGATCTTGTCTTTTTCTACTTCCCATGTAGATTAGATATATGTGTGTCTCTTTTAGGGTACTTACTCATTGTTGTCTGGGTTCTCTGGGTTTGTGATTTGTGGGATGGTTTTCTTTGCTTTATGTTTAAAAACCACTTATGGGTGAGCCCCTATTTCTTTATCTAGTGTTGAAGCCTCACAAACTTTACCTCTTTCATGTTAGCATGTCTTCTTGGTGTTATCATTGCTTATGCTTTTTTGAGTAAGCAATGTTGATGAACCTTCAGTGATAGATTTTAAGGTTTGTTATAGGAATTTAAGTCAAGTTCTAATATTGCACACCATGTACTTTATCAAGTTCCTTATTTCCTCAGCTCCAATTTTCTAGTTTAAGAGTCAAACAGCAAAATCATTTGGAATATACTCTTAGGTCTTCCTCCATTAACTCATTATATTATTTCTGAGATACATATATAAGCTGTTCTTATTGTTTTTGTATTGTTAGTAGTGTTCCATATTTTACAAATTATGTCTCTTTGAGCACATGCTATTTGTTTTAACTAATAGATGTACTGTTATATATGTACACAGCCTGATATGTCCCAAATTCAAGATTATGCAAGCTTCTGAGGAAGATACATAACAAGAATACATCCCAACCTGAAAGAGAAGGGCTGAAAGACCCTGAAAAGAGAGGACTTGTGCAATTGTGCACTTCAAAGCTATGGAATCTGGACTCTGATGCCAACAGACAATAACAGATATTTAGAGCATCTGTACATGAGCTTTCTCCTTCCGAATTATTTTTATTTTGGTTTTTCAAGACATGATTTCTTTGCAGCTCTGAAACCTGTCCTGGAACTAGCTCTTGTAGACCAGGCTTGTAGACTCAAACTCACAGAAGTCTACCTGCCTCTGCCCCTGAGTGCTGGAATTAAAGGCATGTGCCACCACTGCCTGGCTATCTCCCTAATTTTTAGTTTCAGTGGAGCCCTCAGCAAATGAGGTGGTAAACTCATGTTCAGAATGGATCATCTTCTCTTAATTCTTCCATACCCTCCCATCTTCTCTGTAATTCCATTATAGACATTGCCAGAAATTTTAACCAAATTTTTAAAATCCTCAGTTGCATTGACAATAAAAAGTTAATCATTATACTAGATATGCATTGTACATTGTTCTATTCACCAATAGATAAATGTCTTTTAAATGTGTGGCTATTTGAAAAGCTACACACGAATTTCTAAATCGATTTTTGTGTGATCACAGTTTTTCATTGTTCTTATGTAAAGAGACATTTCATTTCTACTAGGAGAATTGTGGTGTTGTTTTTAAGAGTCTGCTTAGCTGTTTTTCAAAGGCTGGTGCTGTTTTACACTCCTAACATGGATGTTCATACATATTTGTTAAATTAATAAATTATTACTTAATTAAATTCTTTATTAATAATGAATGAATGGATTATGAGGCTTCAATTTTCTGCAAAGTAACTTTGTGAGAAATAATTTCACTTTTATTAATGGAGGAAGCAGACAGGTCATTTGATTCAGAATCATACTAGCTCAGACTGTCATTATACAGTGTCATATACTAAAAAACCTGTGTGTAGCACAGTTTTATGTTTTCTAGTCTAGATGCTGAAAATAGATTGGTGGAATGCTTATATTCTAATGAGATCCTTTTTCTGATTTTTACACTAATACTTTCTGGATATGTTCACATATGATGGAGTACCAGAAAGTTTTCTGGGGGCCTTTTTGCAAGACACTAATCCCATTTAGAAGGATTCTATTCACGAGTCCAACTCATGCCTCCATAGTTATAATCTCATTACATAAGCTTTAGGGAAACATTCAAGCCATAAAAATAAATTAATTTAGTAACTCGTAATTAATAAGGCTTTAGATGTTATATAGGTTTTAAATATAAGCTTTGTCCAGGTGCCTTATGCAGTTCAGAAATTACAAATTTTGCAGAAAACAATAATAGTGGGTAAACAGACTACTTTGAAGCAAGAAATATGTTGTATTGCAACTATATATAAGAGATTTCTTAATGTGGGCTTCCCCTTAGTATGTTATGAATACGTTTTATTACCATTCGTCAACAAAGAAGCTCCTTTGGCCTATGGTAGGACAGAATATGGGTAGGTGGTAAAATTAAACTGAATGAAGGGAGGAAGAAGTCAGGGTTAGGCTGATGCCATGTATCTGCTGAAAATGAAATATGCCAAAACCTTACCAGTAAGCCACAGCCTTGTAGCAATACAGAGATTAATCAAAATGGGTTAATTTAAGATATAAGAGCTAACTCAGAATACACCTAAGCTATTGGTGAAACTCTGTTGTTATTAATACAGTTTTTGTGTGATTATTCGGGTCTGGGTGAATGGGAATGAAAGCACAATCTCCAGTTACAATTTCTTATGTGATATCAGCACAATTCTACATAATATTATAGAAAGATGAGCAGACTTGTCTTTGGGGTCCACTGAATCTCACATTGGTGTTATGTTCACATTGTCTGTAAAATTTGAAATTCTGAGGAAGAATATGAGAATGTAAAAAGTGACCTCAAATAATTTGTTTGCACAAGACTTGAAAGCCCTCAAATACTGTATGCTACATGGGCTGTCATGGTTAGGCAAGTCTCTAGTTTAATATGTAGAACAGGAATTTACTTTCATTTGAAGAACAGAGAATTAATTGGTTTTTATCAGTTGGTCTGAGGCTATACAAACACTAGCACTGCAGAACACTTTGTGTCAAAGCAAGATTGATGACTTGTACTGTTTGTCCCAAATTCTGATCTCCTTGAGTGTGTACCTTTCTATATTATACAGTTTTCTATGTTCAAATTTATTTCTATTCTTTCTCAGTAGTAGTAATTTCTTGATCTGGATCATAATATTACCTCCCTCAACTCCTCTCTTCACCTTCTTGCAGGTAGCTTGAGGTCCGTGGTAGTATGTGAATTGAACCTACAACTTCTGATTTCAAACCTTCTTTGACCATGTATGCAAGGATGTGTTTATACGCAATATACTCATCAGGGGGTTAGAAGGACTAATTATTTGCTGTTTATAAAGAAGCCTGGCAAATGAACATGAGTAGACTTACCAGAGTGAACAATATTGGCATTATAAGTACGGCATGTACAGAATTAAAAAACATGACACAGGACCAATGAAGCACAAAGATTCAGTGTGGCGGTATGCTAATTAATGGAGTCCTTAAACAACACTGAGATGTCTGGGAGCCACAAATCCCTGTTCAAATCCCAGTGGTTGATCCTCAGTTTCTTCACATTGAGCCTATTGTCAGATGAATGAACCATACAACTCCTAGACATTAGCTAGCAGTAACTTGAATTTGACCTTAGTTCCTAATTATGTATGTTTTTCTTTGAGGATTATATTTATAACAGAAACATTAATAAATTACAATTGTTAAAGTCTTAGACATTTTGTTATGGCAATTAAGTCTGCTACAGTATTAGCATTGTATAAATAAAGCAAACAAATATTAATATGTAGAGATTAACATTTATACAATAGGATTTTGAGACTCAGACAAAAATCAAAACCTAAAGCAGTGCTGATATGATGGAGCTGTTCAAGAAATACCATTTTCAGATCCCTTTTTCTTTTACTGTAAAAATCAATACTTTAGCTGTTGTTTCTTATTGACTGAATGATCTTGGTTTGGGCCAACAGAATAGTGTATTTCACAATAACTCAGAAAATCAGGTATTTTTATAAGGAAAATGGTCAGATTGGGGAAAAAAGTGTTATGCTGGGTTTTTTTTTTTTTTGCACTGAGATAGACTGCTAGGGAGACAAATACCCCAGCATGTCAGGAATAGGACTTAACAGCATATTTCTGAAAGCAGAAGGTGACGTGCCTTCTTATTTCCCACCTCACCTTTATTCCTTAACACCAAACTGCAGGCCATTGTGCCTTCCATCCTCTACTCAAGATGAGCATCAGCATGGGTTAAAGCTAGTGTTCTTCACAATAAATTTGGTTTATGAAATATGTTTATAAGCTTATGAATATGGATGTGTTTTCTGCAAATGAAAGAGCACATGGGTAACAACTGATGGAGACAATATTTGAGAATGCAGTCCCAATGCAGGGACTGAGGTGAAAAGAGAGGTATAAGGAGGGAGATCTGGGAGTCCAGGAGGATGCACAGTTGTGTGAAGACAGATGCTACCCTGCCTGATACTGAAGAGAAACTGACCACCAAATGGGAAAGGGTCAAAAAAGAAAAAGAATCAGGGAAGGTGAGAAGGAGAAATGGTCATACTGAGGAGCCAGGGATGACTTGAGAAATCAATCAGGTCAAGGGCACCTTGAAGTATAAATTAATGTCTTCAGAGAGAATAAAAAAATAACTTATAAATACATTCTGAAAAAAAAAGCTGTTAAAGTCTTTCCTGTGGCATTTAAACTAATAAATATGTATAACTCTTAGGGTCTATATGATGTACAGTATATGGAAAAATAGCTATTTTTGGTGTATTCAATTAGAGAATGCTCAGTAGAATTTATCCAAGCATCTCGTAGTACTGATCTCATGACCAGAATTTAACAAACTTTTCGCATGCTCAGGAGCTTGACTTAGATTCTAAGACAGATTTCCTGCATTAACCACCAGGTAGCAACAGTAATTACTAAGTAGTATACAGCAACAATTAAGTGTTGTAGCAGGATAGACAGAGGGAGCTGAAGTATCCAGGACACACACATGATCATTTAAATCATTTTTCCATATAACTTATTCCTTTCCCTGTGTTTTCACCCTAAAGGAGAGGGCATGGGTTGACGTATGTGTCCTATATTTCTTAATTTACAACCATTCAGAAAGAAGAACTGAATTGATTTCTTTCTACTTTATTTTTGATTTCTAATTGACTTTCTACTCTTTATGTGGTGATATAGGAATGACCTTAAATTCCATGGGTGAAATTATTTACCCAAAGCATCATACTTGTTGGACTGTAACAATCATTGGTTAGTTCGGAGATATGTGAAAGATCTAATTATGTTCTCAGAGAGTAGGAACACTGAATAATAACTCAGAAGAGGAAATAAATAGAAACTCAGTTTTAATGATTATATTTGACCTTCTGAATACAGATGTTTTCTGAATCTTTTCAGTTAAAGTGTTATAAAAAACTAGATTCTCTCTCTCTTTTTCTCTCTTTCGCTCTCTCCCTGCTTTATACATCGTCCCTCCATAACTTTAGTCTGAGTTTTGTTTTAAAAAAGGGTTCTTGATACCACAAATTTCATGGTCAATATGTTTAACATTTATTAATTTATATGTATACATTATGAATTTGTGTATATGCCATAAAGATATGGATAATATATGTAAATTATGTCAAATTTAAATTTCAAATTGCTATATAAAGTTATAGGTTAAGTAAATATGTGTAAATTTTAAATATCTGTCTAACAATTTGCAAAAAAAATTTGATGATATTATTTTGTCAAAGAATATCTATTTATATAGCCTATAATTAGCACTTTATAGAACATTCTTAGGGTCTGTTGATCTAAACATTTTCTCCAAAAAATTTCAGGGGAAGTATTATTATTTATCTATTCACATAATTAAGCCAAGGCTTAAAGAGATAATTTATGCAGTTTAAGTTGTAGAATAGACAGAATTTTTGAGCAATGAGATGACTTAGTTCTCAATATAACTTGGCTTTGACTCAAATCTTGAGGTCAGAGGAATCTCAGCAACATAAATATTTACTTTCCAGAAATAAGGATTCCAATTCATGCATGCCTAACAAACATATTTTTATTAAATCTCATTTCTTTTCACTTTGCCACCGAGATAAGGACTGTATCGAATTAGGTTGCATTCAGTGAATCATGTAAGAAACGTTTTTGATCAATAGTCAGAATATGCACTGTGAATTGCACGATCAATTTAGGCATGACATAATCAAGATAATTTTACATGAATGTTTTGAGTTGGTGCTGAAAGATGAGTGAAACTGTAACAGGTGATGAGGACACATTTCAGATCCAAGATACATATATCTTGAGCAACAAATACACTGATAACGATTTTCAGATCCTGTAGGTTTTCAGACAATTGACAGAATAGTTTCCCCTTGAAGAATGCTTGTCATTGATCAATGCTCAGATATGCTGTTATAAGGATTTCTTCATCAAATTAACTTACACCCAATAACTTTCTCAACTCTAAGGAGATAGTACATGCACATGTATAGATATTATAGAAAAGAATGAATAGAATGGGAGTGTGGATCCAGTATAACAGATCTGGGAAATGAAAAGATCTCCCAAATTATTTAGGAAGTGATTCCCACCTGAGCTTTATTTGGCTCAATAAACAGTGCCTAAATAAATATAAAAACTGAGATTTTTCATACTGGGCTGCCAGTGTAGGTATGCCTATATTCATAGCTAATGCTTATTTGCCACTTGTTACATGTGAGCTGTATTTTGTGGCTAACACTTATTCATCAGGCAACATATGCCACAATTACCATGCCAATTTCCAGAACAGTAAATTATGCTTGAGAAATTATATTACTAGACCCAAAGTAGGCTAAGTCAAGATCTTGGATTTTAACTCCTCAGGATCTCCTATTCCAGAGCTCTTGTACTTAATTTTCATATCTTACCTTCTTCCAAACTATTCTTCTCCCCATGTTGTTTCGACTAGTTCATATGGTGGCTTTGAAACCCAAAGTGAGTCACAAGTTTCCCAGCTACTGTATCATGAATATGTGGAGCCAATTTTCTCTACTGTTTCTAATGGCACTAGAGATGACTAGTAAGTCAAAGTAAATGAGAAAACTCAGGTTATAATACTGCTAAAGGTAAATAGAGTCTTACTAAGTAGTTCATATCAATTAAGGAATGCCTAGGCAGTTACATAAACACAGCTGACAAATTGTCACTTTGCTCAGACCTATAAAGGCTCTGGATAAACAAACATCTAAAAGGTTCATAATTACCTTACAGATTCAGGGAAACAGTGCTGTCCTCAAGTCTGAAGATCAAAAGTTAGTTTTAAAACAGTAAGTGTATATGGTCTTCACAGGTAACTCTAGGTAATATGAGTTCATAAATATGTTTGACATGTCAAACTTCTCTTTGTGTTCCATGTTCTTTTTTTTTTTTTGAGATTCCCTGATTTGTAGGCCGAGGTTAAGAAAAAAAAAAGCATCCCATTTAGAGCTGAGCACTCCATATCTTCTTAATCCTTCAACCAAGTTAAGTATATTAACATTGATTGCTACCCACAGCATAAAGATATTCCTCTGTCAAGGATTAGCACAGCCCATATCTGTGGGCATAAATACTGAGAAAGCATTTTTATAATATAGTGAATATGTCCACACTTTAGTATATACATGTATAAAAGTCTTAATTATAAAGAAGAATGATATGCAAAGAAACAATGTTATGCATGATCTAAATTTCATCTGAAAAAACATAAACTAATATCAATTATAGCCAATACATAATTGCCATGTACTAGATGTTTTACATATCAATGCAGTTTACTTCATGAAAAAGTTCAGTCCTCCTTTTATGGATGAGTAAACAAATTTGCAGAAAGGTTGAGTCATTTGCCTCATGTCTTGATGTTAGTAAGTGACAGACTGTACATGGATGCTATTCGTACTGTCTTTAGGTAAGTTTTTAGCTACAGGACTCTGCTACCTATCAGACATGAAAATGCAAGTATGTTTATGTTCTGTTTTGGTTTGGAGACCATGTTGTAGAACTATTTGACTAGACAACAAAGTATCATCAGAGAAAGTCATATTTATCAGTGACTCTCACATCACTTTAATACTTGACAGAAATATTCTTTAAGAGGTAAGATTTGCTTCCATGTCACATGGACGGCAAGACACAGTGGAATAGCAATCTAAGTAGTGGTTGAAGCGTATGTTACAGGAAGCAGAGAGTGGAAAAGGGAGTGAGGGCCAGTTTGTTATCATCTTCAAAAGTCTGTATATTGAATGATGTACTTTTTGACACAACCTTGTAAAGCTTCCACGGAATCTAAGATGTATTCTATCAGCCACAGAAAAAAATTAGCCTTTAGGAAGAAGAATTTTAGATTCAAACTATCACAATGTTCCAATTATCATACAAAAACAGGTAACTCAGAATTCCCACATCAAAGACATTACGGAAAAAATGCATATTGTTCTCTTTGTTACAAACAGTGGAATTCATGCCTATTATAATCTTGCTACTGTTTCTAGAATTATGTTAGATGCTATGTGTATCTCACAAACACACACTTAAATATATGTATATAAATTTCAACATTACTACCCAACTTTACTAAATAAACTATGTTTAAACATGTTTAGAGAACATAACCAATTGACATAACAGTTGTGTGTGATTCAAGCAGTGGCCCTTTCTCCCTAGCTTGGTTCATACTGTGGAAGTTAAAGACATGGTGTGCTTTAGAAATTTTAGATAGATGATCCCCTCTCTTTATTCCATATAGCTTTAAAAAATGTAAGAAAACAGGATTAGTTTCCAAATCTAGGAGAGAAATGAGAAAAGATGCATACATTGCCAAACTCCATGTTCATTTTTTTAAACAACTGTGTAATATGCATTATGGGACTCTAGACCTATGAGGGAAGCAAACATGTCTTCAAGAGCTCAGAGTCTTCCGAAGTACTAATCACATTACCAGAGAAATGCATATACATGTCAAGTTGAAATAAACAGTATGAAATAAAATATGACTGATCTTGATCCTATGAAATACATGGACTGACTATTGACTTTGAGAAGTTGAGAAAGATGCCTCTGATGGAATGACATGCAAACTAGTTCTCTGCATGAAAAGGAAGCAGGATAGGTGGGGACGGGGAACTGTGTACCTCCATGCAGGATGGGATACTGAGACAGTCCTGGAAGAAAGAGTTCATGGGAGTAGGCTGACATCAGGAACGTGGGTCCTCATTATTGAGGTAGATGTTGTCTTTGAAATGCAGAGGTTTCTAGGTAGTATTGAAGGTGCAAGATAGGGCCCAGTCTTGCAAAATCCTGTTGGCTGCATTAAGGCATTTGCCATTTATTGTAGAGAATTGGAAACCTTTTAATTTCAAGTAGATAGGAATTCTTTTGCACTTAAAAATGGTTACTTTGTTGTGTGTGTGTGTGTGTGTGTGTGTGTGTGTGTGAGAGAGAGAGAGAGAGAGAGAGAGAGAGAGAGAGAGAGATGTATGCATGTATTTCTCTGTTTCCCTGTCTTTCCCCCTACCCCCTCTCACACACACATTTTTTTTTGAGCTGGAGCAGAGATAGGAAGACTGTGAAGAAAGTTCTCCAAGAACTGATAGAGATCATGAAGGGGAATGTTACATGGTTTACACTGGCCAGTGCCAAAGGGAGTGGAGAGAAAAAAATAGATTAATGAGACCTTTAAACTTTTAAATTAGCATAGTTTGAATACAGATTGACCTGTTGTCTGGAGGAGGAGAGGCTAGACAAATGGCAGAGCCAGTTATTACAGATCCAAGTTTAGTATTCTACAGAATGTGAGAAGGCTTGTTGAAATCAGAGAGTTGTTCTTATCTTAGATCTAAATATTTGGGCAATGAATATCATGACCAGGCATCCAGTGGCTCATAATGAAATGAGGACAGGTTTTAACCTTTGCTATGGAGGATTGGATTCTGGACTTGTAGGAATCTGCTGTGTGTGTGTGTGTGTGTGTGTGT
>LOEQ01010313.1:0-11474 GCA_001685075.1 Bramus lutescens | reverse complement strand
GGGGTGGAGAGATAGGTGAGGGAGAGAGTGGAGAGGGGGAGAAAGAATGACAGAGATAGATAGTTAAAGATAAAGACCCAGAGGCAGAGACAGAGACAGAGAAAGTTTTCTTTCTTGCCCTAGTTTTTACGAGCTGCATTGTCTTTTGTGTTCTTTGCCAAGAAGAAAGAAAACAGATTGTTCTTGCTCAGAGCATTCAGCTGATTTGACTGTTGCCAAAATAAAAAAAATAAAAAAGAAAGAAAAAATATCTCTTAGCACATAATAATAATTGCTCATGTCTACACATCACTTTACAGTTTACTAAGAGTTCTGTATAATAAAATCTCTAAACTCTGTAATAAGAAGCCTACTGATAATTTCACTTGAATTTGAACAACGTGAAGTCAGTTCTGAGAGATGAAGATAAGGATTTTGGCATCATAACACATTTGTGTATTCTAGGTCCTCCACTAATGTTTTCTTCATTTAGATTTAGCAAGCTTCAGCGTACTATGCAGGGGACCTTGTGACATAATGGACAATGGATAGTTCTTCCCCATTTACAAAATCCTTTCACTTTGTCACTTCACTTTCATCATCACAAGACTCAAGTTGTTCATCATCATTGGAGAAACAAAAATGTCCACGGTTAAATCATCAGCCTGAGGTAGAATTGACAATTTAGCCTAGTTCTCCCTTTAAAGCCCTCTGGAATCTCACAGCACTGTTTGAGGCTGAGGGGCACAGGATCATAGGTTTTAAGAGAGATTTAGGTCCTTTGAATGCATACACAGTAGGAAAGCTTATAGACATTTCAAGCCCAGGTTAACTGAATGAGGCCAGGTCATCTCAGTGAGCAGTGGTTGGGGTTAAGAGCAACTGTCCTTGAGCTCTCATAATTGGGAGTAATTGAGATCTGTCTCAAACCACAGAGCCCTGAATTAGCCAACTTAGCCTCAACCAGGAAGCATCTGTTATTGTCTCCAATGGCAACAGTTCAATCCCCACTCCAGCACGTAATTCTTCCTTGCCAACTGGCAAACAGTTACTATACCAAGCCTGCAGGCTTGCAGACCAGAACTGGGACCCCAGGAAAAATCCAGTTAGATCAACTTCTCATGGTAAGTGAGTGCTAGGTGAAGAAAAAGAAGGATTTAACACAGTGCCAAATGAATACAGGGAACTAACATCATTTAGGATGTATTAGTCATCATATTAGGAGATGTTGAGTTGTACCTTATAATATGTTGGGATGAAAGATAATGACCCTTTGAGGAGGAAAAATGGACTCAGAGAATTAACCCACAGGTTCAAAGTCACAGACCTAGAAACTTACAGACCTATGATTAGACTCATCATCTCCTAGTGCAAAGGAAAAATGTTCTTGCCACATTTCCATTCAGATTCATGCATATCATCTGCTTTAAGAATTTCTGATACAAGACACTCTTGTTCTTATCTCTCTATTTATCACCAGGCAGAGATCAAGAGTTGCCTTCTTGGGCATCCGTGATGAAAATGAGAATGAAAATATTTCAGGAATCTACAAGATCTTATATAGCACTAATAAAAAAACTAGGAACAAAGATAAAATGACAGTGAGATTTTGTAAATTATACCTTTAATAGAATGTACTATTTTTTTTCTGTTGGGAGAGACATAGAGCCATGATGGTTCTACTTTATAGCAGTGAAACTCTAAATACTCTGGAGCATAGAAAGGTATTAGGCTTTAATTTAAAAGGTTGTATTAGATTGCATTAAAATGTTGTATATTATATTACTCATGTAATCTTGCTGCCATGCTATGTTATCAATAACTAAAATAATGAAGACTACCATGCAAATAAAAAGGATAATGGGCTGCCTTCTTTCTGAAAGCCCAAGTTCCCCATGTGGTATGGGTGCCAGTAGTTCCCAAACTCTGCAAACCAGATGAATCCCTCAGAATAGAAACCTGCCCACTGCTGAGGAGAGAATAATGGTTGTGTTTATATTACCTTGCTTGCGGGATGCTGAGAACAGACTTGTGTTTATTATGTTAATGGATCCTCTGTGATCTCTCTTGCTTATGTATAATTAAGGTGCCCTCTTTAAAACTACCTCCTTCTAGTGTTAGAGAAAACTGGAGTGTTTGGACTGGTAATAAATAATAACATGAAATAAACAACCACATCCAAAAGAACTGTAAGAATGAGGAACAGGGTGAGGGGGTGGAAGAGAACATGAGATGTAGCTTTGCAGGGACTCAGAAAAAAACAGAGCAATCACCTATTTCTTCTCCAGTCACACAGATTATGGAGTTCTTAGCACTGCATTTCAGAAAGTGTTAAGATGACTCAGTGCCAATGAACCACACACAGGAGGCAAAAGATGCAGGATTCCACAGGGAGATGGGTAGGGTGGATGATAACATTCCTTTGAGCCTTGTTTTCCTCATTTAGATGGTGAGCAGACTAAAAGCAATTGAAGTTTCTCAGATGTATTTATTTGCCATTAGTTATTTGTTTGTTTAATGATGTTATACTGCAATAGCGAATTGTGCATCCTCTTGAGGTTCTAGGGTGTCAAATATGTGTGAGTACCTACTGTGTTTCTGAAACCAGCCAGATTTCCGCTCCATGTCAACAAAGGTAGACTTTATCTCAGTGAGTTTATGTTGTAGAAGGGTGGGATAAACTGTTTCAGTAAATTGACATGTGGAGAATATGTTTTCAGATTGTGAAAGGAGATACCTAGAAATCAAAACAGAATTGCAGCCATATGATGAGAAATGTTTTGTTCCCACATTTGAGTGTGTGAACAAAGTAATATTTGCAGTTTAGTGCTAGTTAACCAGAAGAACCTACTAAGGCTCAGATATGAGGGTAAGGAATAAACAACAGCTAGCATGGATTTTATGAAACAAGAATCTGTCATGTTTATAATGGGGATAATGCCTGAATAACTGCAGGGCTACGAGTAAAGGGGAACGGTAGTAAATCAGGCCAAAAATAAACAGGGGTGACTGCATAAAAGACCTAGCAATGGGAATGGATTTCAGTCAAAGCCTTCACAGAGTTTTCTGCAAATGGTATGAAATTTATAGAAAATTAAAATTGGGATAAACATAGAAGGTCCCAGCCCTACTTAAAGCTCATCCACGCCTGTCTTGATATCATAGCATTCTAGATCTCTTTCCATTCTTAACTGGAATGAGTCAATGGGATACATTTTGGATCCTATTAGGTTTGTTTGGCTCCTTGAAAAAATTTGGTGAAGATGTTTGATACTAAAAGAGAGTTTGGAATTATCAAGTGTGTAGTTAAAGCTGACGAGTGTAGTCCCTATAACAACACCTGTTCTTGTTTGCTGCTGGTTAGAATATCTAGGGTCCTACAGAGGTCTGCCATATGACAGAGAGAGTACATCTTCATTTCTTCAAGTCATAATACTCTCACTATACTTTTCACGAATTTGTGTAACATATATTTTTGACAGTGTTTTATTTTTTCAATTTAAATTTAACCTCTTGTAGTGCTGTATCTTTGCAGGGTTTATATTTAGATAAGATCTTGCCTCTATCTCTAGCCTGGAATGATCTCAAATGTTGTGTGTGTGTGTGTGTAAATGTATTCATGATATAGAACTGTAGATACAGATATTAATATAGATATGTTTATTAATTTATGATATATAATATTGATGTGTTTGTTCCATATCTGTATATTGCAATGCTAACATAAGCAGCTCAGATTATATCTAGACTATTAAAGAGGTAACTAAGGTGACAGTGATCATAATAAGAGTCCTAATCTGACAAGAGTTGTGTCCTTCTAAGAAATTATTTGTGCGTGTTCTAAGGAAAGGATAGGGGAGGGCGCCATAGGAAGGAATGCAGCACCCTTGCAAAAGAAGTGAGGCATCTAAAGAAACCCTATCTGCTGACAACTTACATCCAAATTGTAGTCATTGGAAAAAAATGGGTTCTATTGTTTAAGCCCTTTGTTCAGAGCAGTCTTGTTATGGAAGCGCTGGCAAGCTGAAACTCATGGTTATATGTGTGATCATATAGAAACACAACATATGTATATAGTTAAGTAGAAACAACCAATGGACTAAAAGATTTATCACTTTCCTATATTAGCTATAATTTAAGCTCTAATGGACATTCTGCTACTGTAACTTTTAGTATAAAAGCCAGTTTTCTGGCAGGACCAAGAAGCTGAGCCCAGCTCTTCATTCATTGAACATGTCAATTAAAAACAAATGAGGTATAAAACAATAACAGAGAGTTGATTAACAGTAAAAAGTAGAGAAAGAGGACATATTCAATGTGTATCAATGGAAAAAAGAAAAACAATTAGGTTAGTAATCTTAAATACATTTTTAGGGTACAGGGTTTTAGTTTAAAAGAAAGTATAAGGTACACAGAATTAAGCAACTCTTGTCAGTGTATGGTAGTGCTCATTATTGGCCTGCCACTGTCTCAGCTCTGGCCCTGAGAAATAGTCCATTCTGCAATGTATTCTGATAATGTATCACTCTTCTAGTTACTAAGCCTTATCCTCATCTGAGTTGTCCCAAGGTTTTGCTCTTCTTATTATTCAAATGTCTCAAGAAGAAAGGATAAATGTGGTAACACTTAGATTTTAGTAAAAGTGTAGATGCAGAATGAAGGCCAGGATACCAAAAGTTCCTCCTGCTTTTCATTGTCTTGTGGACCCATATGACAAATTACTGTGTGATATGGGATTCCCCTCTGTATGCTGTGTATACCATTGGTTAATAAAGAAACTGCTTTGTGCCTTTTGCAGTGCAGAATAGGGCAAGGCAGAAATTCCAAGCAGATAGAGGAGGAGAGAGTAGGTGGAGTCAAAGAGACAGCATGTAGCCACCAACAGGAGACAGATGTGTCAGAACCTTATCGGTAAACCACAAGCCTCGTGGTAAAATATAAAATAATAGAGATGCATTAATTTAAGATAGAAGAGCTAGCTAGTAATAAGCTTAAGTGATTGGCCATGCAGTATTTTAAATAATGCATTTTCTGTGCCATTATTTCAAGTCTGGGCAGCCAGGAATGAACAAACAGCCTTCTACATCAATTCTGTTTTAGCACACCAGATTATAAAGTCCAGATTTGATGTCATGTTTCCATTTCTCATTGGTGTGCTCACTTAGCACATAGTAGGGAATCAAAGTCGGTTTGTTTAGTGAGCAAACAAATCAGGGTTAGAATAAAAAGTGTTTCCGCACGTGACCCAGGGTAACCGTTATTTAACTGTCTTGTGCCAGTAGAGTCTGGAAAAAAAATATATTCTATGAAGACCAAGTATACAAAATGTTAATATAGAAATGCTGTGACTGAAGAAGCAGTTGACAGCTCAGGAAGCCTCTGCAGTAGACCTAGTAACATTCTTATGGCAAGATGGATGATCTACAGCCAGTGTTAGGAAACATTTTTCATTCTTGTGCAACTATTCAGCTCTGTCACACTAGCACAAATATAGCAATGAACAATTTATATATAAATGACTAGGAATTTAATTCAATATATTTTTACTAAGAGAAACAGAGTGGCCAGGACTTCTGGCTCAAAACTATAATTATAGCTACTGAGAGAGATGAAGACTAGAATTATAAATTTAATGCATGCCTGGACTAAAAAGCAAGTTCAAAACAATGTGGTCAACTTATACACTGTCTAAAAATACAGTTTTGTGTTGGAATGAGAACTTAAGAAGAAAAAAGCCCCAGAAACACTACATTTACAAGCACATAAGTACATAATCATTTACACACATATATACACAAATACAATTATGCACACATACACAAAATGATTAATATATTTACTCACTCATACCTAGACCCCATACACACAGACAAATGCTCACATATGTCTTCTAGACACACTTGTGCACAAGCACTCATAACCAAAACCTACATGCTGACCAACTTTCATGTATCATATTTCTGCACCAATCCCCACACAGATGCATGCACATACACAATCACATATAAACACATAACCATACTTATGTACATACGCTTACTTTAGACACACATATATTTATACCTTCCCACATATACACTTTCTCGATCTGCCCCCCACAATGCACATACACATGCTCACACACACTAACTAAACATATATACAAACACACATACATTTACAGAAATATAGAATTTAAAAAATAACATGTACACATATATGCATACACCTACAATCACTCACATACATATTAATAACATTTGCATACTCATACACTCAAATATCTACTTTCATATATGCATATGCCACATAAACAGACACAAAAGTAAATAATCTAACTGAACACATGTTGTAGCATAAGTAATAAGAACCCAGAAACAGATATTGGCGTTCAAGCTGAAGACTGAAAAAGCAAAGTAGCCAAGCCACTAGAGAAGTTTTACCTCTACCAAGGCTGAGTGACTGCAGACTGATTCCTGAGCCTCTGTCTCCTCCTGTCTTATTCCCTCTTTAATGCTGGAATTAAAGGCATATGACTCTGTTACTGTTGTTAAATTGTGAGCCACCACTGCCTGCATCTGTTTCTGCATTGATCTTGTGTAGCCCAGAGTGGCCTTGAACTCACAAAGATCCACCTGCCTCTATCTCCCAAATCCTGGAATTAAATAATAGAGAGCCACCTTGTTTTCCTACAGTTGTGTAAATCAGCCCCAGAGACCCTGGATAAGGTCATGTTGTTAGTTTCAAGTCCTGTACTCCACAATGCAGACCAAAAATCTGTAGGACATAAATGGTCCCATCTTTCTTTAGTGTGTTCACATTTTTTCAGGATCCCAAATATCAACAGAATAAATTCCAAATTCTTAGACATGCAAGGAAAATTTTGTGAGTGACTTGCTGCTATTTTCGCCCATCTCCTGTCTCTAATATGTCCATGGTTCAAATTTTTAACCTTATTTAAATCTGCAATAAGATAAATAATTCTTTTTCATGTACCTTAATATTTCAAAATTATAATTAAGTGTTTAAAATATTTGTGTGTGCATGTGTGCACATACTCATGCATGAAAGTGTGCATGTATATTATGGCACATGCATAGAGAACAGAGGACACACTTCTGCATAGACCAGTTCTCTCCTTCCACCACATGGTTTTCAGAAATTTGGCTCAGTTCTCCAGTCCTGACAGGCACTTTCACCCACTAAGTCATTTCCATGGACACTCGACATACTTTCTTTATGGAGACGATTTTCCTATTTCTGTTCATCTCAATTATCTTTTCCTGCCTATCATTCAAGATTTTGTGAAAATGTTAATCTCTCTTCCACGTAGAATCAATGAAATAGTTTAGACAAGCAAAGATCAGCATATACAAGCAAATATACACCCACCTTCACTGTGAGGCTGGAAAGGACTGATCAAACCTTATTTGTAAAAGATCACCAATTGGCCCAGGATTCTCTAGATTAGACTCTTAGATGACTACTATCTCCCATAGACAATTAGAAAGGCTCACTAGCCCTTGTGCCCATCAGGAGAAGATATACAGAAAGATTTTAGACATACAGAACGATTTTAGTTAAGAACATAAATTCCCTCATAAAATCATGACCCAGCAGGTAGTTGCATCATTTCAATTACCACCCTTTAGCCAAAACTCAGCTCACCTCTGAGGAAGTGCAATGGCTGCACATCAAATTACATACTGGAAAGGTGTGTTGTTAAAAGAGAGAAGGGAAGAATAGCCACATTCTGAGATATATTTAACATTCTCCACAAATGTATCTGGCATATTATATATTTTTGTGTCACTGTGACCCCGGTTCCTAACAGAAACAACTTGGAGAAGAAGCTAATTTTGACTCATGGTTCCAAAATGAAAAATGTGATGGCCTTTGTCCATCTATATCCATCTGGAGTAGGTCAGCTCATGGTTGTGGGAGCTTTGGTGGAGGCTGTTTTCCTTTTAACAAACAAGAAGGCTCAAAGTGTGACAGGAACTAGGGATAGACATACCTGAGAATGGCCCGTCCTTCATAAACGCCTGACGGATAAGCTCCCACCTCCCCAAAAGGTTCTATAACCTCTACAAAGCTTCACCATTAGAGGGCCACCAAACATTTAAACATAAGATTGCAGGGAATAGTTCAGATTCACATCACAGCAACTGGTCGCCATGGCTCTATTTTCCCACCTCTCTCCATGGATTCATCTTCCTTCCCTGGCTCAGCAACTTGGTTCGCTGTCATTTATGACTTGTCTACAGTATGAAAGCTTCAGAGCGAGTGATTTTTCCTCTTTTAGTTTTGTGGTCATCGTTCTTTTGCACTAGACTCAGCCAGCCCCAGTGAATGCATTCGATTCTCTATTAAAATGACAAATCCAGACAGAAAGCGCAATGTCTCAAGTTTAACCAGTAACCATCATAAGAGACTGATTCTTCCTTGCCCTGATGTGAAGAAATCTCTGGAAGATGGTCAAGAGAACTAGATGGTTATGTGATCCAAGTCTGAGGTAAATATTTGCTAATTTTTCATTTCCATGAACGGTATCTAAGATAATTATCTTGAAAAGAGGAAAATCTATTTCTGCTTAAAGTTGTACAATTTTCTGTTTGTGAAAATATAGCTATGTTGCTTTGGGCATATGACTAGAGTGTTGTAAAGGATTCTCCAGCACCCTCCATTATAGAGGTGAGCAAAACAGAAGTGGAAAGAGGGTCCAAGGTCCCAATATCCCTTCAAAGGCAAGACAGCAGTGGTCACTGCCCAGCTCCTGAAGGTTTTACTGCTGCGTACCAGTGAAGGTGTATACTAGGAAGTAAGCTTTCAGTACATGTGTAATTGAGGGATACTTAAGACCCAAACTCTAGCAAGAGCTATGGGGTATGATAGCAGAGGAAGACCCAATTTGCTTCAAGGAAACAAGTGCTTAGAATCAACACTGGGATTCTATTGTGCTGGTTCAGACAGAAACTGCTCAGATCCTGATATAGGAGGAACAGAGCCAACATCCCCTTCTCAGCCTGCTCTTCTCTACCTACATCCCAACTCCCTTTAAAAGCAGGAAAAAATGTGATTCCAATTGGTCTAGTCTAAATCATTAATTGGCTGTGATTAGAACCTGCTGATCTTATTATGCCTTGAAAATCAAGGACCAAATTTTACATACTAGCATAGCTTTTGCTTATCTTTGGCTTTTCCAATAGGCACTCTTACATCAGCATCTCCACAGAGAACAATCATGTTTTCACTCTGGTGCGATAGTGAGCCTGTGCTCCTGCAATTTAAGAGCAGGACTTAAGTCAAGCATCATGTCCTGTTTATCTGTTTACACTGCACGTATATTCATGTGAATGGGAAGCCGGATGGTCAAGGGGTAATTATTACTCTATCTTTAAAACATATGGCGGGTGATATCAGGGTGAGTTTCTTTTCCCTTTTCATCCAAACAAACTCCTTAGATACCCTAGCACTTTTAAGCCCCACATTCTCCCTGAATCTACTGAGTCCTGTTATGTTTACACAGAGACAGTTGGACTGCATGTCCGTGGGAGGCTTAAAATGCTGAATTACGCAGATCCTGGCTCTTATGTAATTAATTATTCTGGTCGCTCATGTGGGCCTGTGTGGGCTGAATTATGTCATTTCTGATTCCTGCCCTGCAGAGACTCCTAGCTGCCTGACCTTTTGAAGCACTCAACTGAACCACTTTTTCTAATTCCTAATGCTCTACACCTCTCTCTTCTTAGCACCCTGATTTAGACTAGCACACTGATTCTTAACACACACAGTTGTATGCTCAGATTCTCTTTTTCTCCTGCAAGTGTGAAGATCAGTGCCTGGCAGAAAGAAATCAAGTGTTGTGTAGTCTCCCCTACCCCTCGCAGCTCTAGTTTCCTGATCATTTTTAAAACAATGATTTGTTTTCTGTAAATAATGGGGAAAGTGCAGCACACTAAAAAGATAATGATGAAAGGAAACTTCCTGGCTCTAAGCACCACTATATATAAATTTAATTTATATGTACACATAGATATTCATCTTACTTAAAGAACACTCATATCAGAAAATAATACGAAATACAACAAAACAAAATAAAATATATAAATTATATAAATATGTGTATAGATGTAGATGCAATTTTGTGCTACAGTCTGCTGGCAGAAATAACCTCCTGAGGTCAGCTGCTTGGAAGCATCTTGATCCCATTCTAATAAAGATCCAATGGCTTTTATGTGGGATGTGCCACCATGCGATTCTGCCACCATTGCTGCTACCATTTCCTTAGTTCCCTGAAGCCAACACAGAGTCATCAATTTAAAAGTTCGAATCTTGGAAAATTAGGTTATAAAATTCCCCTTCTGACAAAGTCCTAGAGGGATAACAACTATAACCTTGCAAGGAGTAAGTGCAGTGACACATACTGGCCCCACCCTACATCTATTCAGAGAGATCACACTGTCTCAAGGACAATGGCAGGTGATCCAGTCACATTTGCCTTCTTTCACTGGCAAAGTCCATTGACAAACCTTGAATTTAGACATCCTTAGCTTTTTAAAATTATAATTGTCAGTCTTTCTTCACCTGTAAATTTTTCTGTTGAATATGCAAATATGGAGTGATCATAGATGTATAAAGATAGTGTTTCTCTCCAAAAATTCCCTCAGAGCACCACACTGCAGAATCTATATTTAGAATAATTTATAAGGTCACCTCTTAAAGGATTTCACTGCTCACTCTAATACCACTTTGATTTACAAATAATTGGTGCTTTTATAGTTGTAGCTTATAGTTATAGTATTGTTTATGGGTAGAATATATTTCTGAATATATGACAATAATTTATATTATATTTAACATAGTTAACACAATTTTTTAAAGACTAAATTTTATAAGATATAAATCCAGTAAAATTATTGATATATTTAATAACTCAGTGCATGGAGCACCCCTCTCCATCTGCGGGGTCAAAGGATTCCCCAACTCAGCCTGCTTCCAGGCTGGGGTCTGGGGTTAAAGTGGTGAGGGCAATTGCTGCAGGAGTTTCTTTGTCCCACTGAGCCTGCAACCAGCAAGGGAGCCCTGTAGTCTTCAAGGTCCCAGGCTAGCAAGTGACCAGGAGCCTGTACCAGAAGATGCAGGCTTAGAGGGACGAAGAAACTCCCTCCTTCCTGAAGGACGCCAGCAAGTGGCCTAGATCCTGGTCAAGAAGATCCATCCTTCATGAGGGCATTTGAAGGAAGAGATGGGCAGACGCCAATACGAGAATTCCTCCAACAATCTGAAAAGCAACATGATGACACCAGAATCCAGCTAATATACAAGAGGAAGACTAGAATGCCCTAATGCAGAAGAAGAAGAAAAAATTGACATTATGAAAGTGATAGAATCCCTTAAAGAGGATATGAAAATCTCCCTTAAAGAAATGGATGAGAAGAATAACAAGAAGTTTGAAGAATTGAGTAAATCCATAAATGATACCCTAGGAAACCAAGAAAAAACAATCAAACAGA
>LOEQ01010312.1:7439-20490 GCA_001685075.1 Bramus lutescens | reverse complement strand
ATTAGGAAACAACCTTCCTCAAGACCCAGTAATACCACTTTTGGGTATATATATGATGCTTAATTGTGCCACAAGGGCATATGCTCAACTATGTTGATAGCCAGAACCTGGATAAAACCTAAATGCTCCTCGAATAAAGAATGGAATGTCGTAGTACTCAGCAGAAAAAAATAACGATATCTTGAATTTTGCAGGCAAATGGATGGAGCCAGAAAACATCATTTTGAATGAGGTAACCTAAACCCAGAAAGACAATTATCACATTTACTCACTCATAAGTGATTTTAAACATAAAGCAAAGAAAAGTTAGGTAGTAGAAAAAGAGGAGATTTCCTGAGTAAATTGGGAGCACGTGGACCTTGGGAAAGAGTTGAAGTCAAGGGGAGAGGCAGGGAGGGGTGCAGAGAAAAATGCAGAGCTCAATAAAAATCAATTAATAAAGTTTTAAAGCAGCCAAAAAAATTCTGTGCTAGAGACACTTGAGATTATTTGAGGTTCTCTATGACCCCTGTGTCATAATTCATTTGGGCATGCCATACGGAAGTACTATTCTCTAGTGGCATGCTTTCAACTGCCCTAAAAAAAAATCTAACTGAAATAAGATTTCTTTTTAAAAACTATTGTGTGCAGTGTTGGGGCTGGAGAGATGTCTCCGTGGTTAAGAGCACTGCCTGGTCTTCTAGAGGTCCTGAATTCTATTCCCAGCAACCACATGGTGGCTCACAACCACCTGTAATGCAATATGGTGCCTTCTTCTAGCCTGCAGGCATGCACGCGGGCAGAATACTGTATACATTATAAATAAATCTTTTAAAAAACTATTACTATTAGTGAGTGAATATTGTGTAATCTGTTCTTGTAGAGCCTGGAAGACAACTTTGTGGAGTTCTTTCAAGAGTTTTGTCAGAGCCGGGTGTTGGTGGTGCATGCCTTTAATCGGAATACTGGGGAGGCAGAGGCAGGCGGATCTTTGTGAGTTCGAGGCCAGCCTGGTCTACAAGAGCTAGTTCCAGGACAGGCTCCAAAGCTACAGAGAAACCCTTTCTCATAAAATCAGTTTTGTTTGTTCCAGGCATCAAACACAGATTGTCAGTGCAGCAACCACCTTTCCCCCCTAACCCATCTCACTGGTTTGAAAATAAGACTTCTTGAAGCCTTCCATCAATAAAAGACTGTTCTTTTAAAATCTCAAACATCATGATAATTTTGATAATATATACTGTTGCAAATGAAAATGCATCTTCTTGACTACTTCTTCTGAGATGGTTTCTTGTTAGAAGCTGGAGTCTGTATTACATGCTATATGGTACTATGCCTGTAGCGCCCATGCCACTACAGGTTGGTGTGCTATCTTGTACTGCAACTCATCAAGAAAAGTCTTGATACGCAATAGTTGAAATGCCACTTGTAAATATAGAAATAATTGGAAAACTTATACAAATACTACCATCTGTATCAGATAGTACAAGTTAAAATAATGTATGCTTAGGAAATACCCAATACTTAGGAAATACTGCGATAGGAGATATAAATGCAATAAAAGGTCTGAGTCATGGGAGAACTCGAAAAAGCTTAATCCAAATGGAAGAATAAGTGGTGAATATTTTTTCTTTCTTTTTCTGAAAGGATACAGACCTTATCTTTTGTAATATAACATGGAGATCCTCCCAAAAAAACACTTTGTGCACCTTCTTTCAAAAATGATTTTTTTTCTTTTTAATTTTTATTGTGTGTATATATGTCTTTGTGTAGATTTACAGACATGATTGTGGGAACTCATGGAAGACAGAGACACCAAAAGTTGAAGCTGGAGCTATTGGAGCACACACACACACACACACACACACACATTTATATACACAAACATACAACCAAGAATCAGTTAATAAGTAAAAACTGGTATATACATATAGTAGAATATTACTTAGCTTTATAAAGAAATAAAATTCAAGTATAAGGCTTATAGCCCATTATAAACCTTGAAAGCATTACTTACAAATACGTGGATTAGGCACAGAGGATAATTTCCTAGAGCCCAATATTATTTCGGAAAGTGTTCCAATTGCCAGCCTAGTAAGTGGAATATTTGAAGCTTGGAGCTGCCAGAAGTGAAGTGGGGAACTTAGTAAGGAGATTACCGTTTCAAATCAGGAAGTTGAGAAGAATCCGACAGATAGCTGGTGATGATGGCTACTAAATAATGTGAATGAAGATTGTTAATAACATTGATATAGACATAAAAACAGTATTATATCACTCCTATAATTTATATATTTTATCACAAAATTAAAAATGACTTTAGAGCAATCATACTGATCTATTGACAAATATTCCAGCCAACATTGTTCATCAATTCTAATGTGACCAATGTTTATCACATCAAATGTCCCATTCATAGATGTAATAAATTTACCATTGGTTAGGAACAACGCAAATGTTCTAGGTGCTTGAATATTTATCCCGCTTGATTCCTCACCACAGGTCCTTCACCATGTGCATTTATATTTCTTGGGTGTCATCTTTCCATAGCTCACCTTTAAAAATTACTTTTCCACCAGGATTAGTCAATGCACTTACACAAATATATTGCTCCAATCTTACATTCAATCAACACTTATACCCTCTGGTTTTAGCAGCAATACTGATGCTTATATAATACATATATTATAAAATGTATTTCTCTGTAATTAGTCTTTTAATTCCTAGCTAAGAAACTGATCCATTTTCTCTCCATATTGTGTATTTGAGAACAAAAATAGTGCTTTCAACTTATTCACTGCAAGATAAACCAATAGTATATCTTGTAAATTATGAATAGTAAACAAATATAAGATTGTAAAAATACCTCTTTGATGTGTAAAGTTGGAAGAGAATCATTCCTCTATTTAACAAAAGCTATTGTATTGTTCATGCATGTAAAAGTTTATCATAGTATTTATAAATTTAAATTTATCATGTTAAAAAATCTCAAACATCATGATAATTTTGATGATATATACTGTTGCAAATGAAAGCAGTAGTGCATCTTCTTTTCTTTTCCTGAGATGGTTTCTTGTTAGAACCTGGTGTCTGTATTACATGCTATATGGTACTATGCCTGTAGCTCCCATGCCAGTACAGGTTGGTATGCTAGTCAGAAACTGGGCTGGAGACTGAAAAATATGCAGACAAATACAGACAGACAGAGACACGGATACGGGTCATCCTTGATACAAGAATGCCAATACCAATTTTATAGTGCTCAGGGAAAGCTTATATAGTGCTCTGGCCATGCCCCAGCTCTAGGGATCTTTCACCTGCAGACCCACCAGCCTGCCATCAGGGTCTCGTGCTCAGAGCAGCTGCAGCCTGCTCAGAGCAGAGAAAAAGAAGTTGTTTTTCTCAGAGCACCTGAAATCATAGGAAAAACAAGCCAACACAGGGAATACAAGGTCCTTGGTTCCACAGCCCCCAATAATTTCCCAACAGTCTCTCTCCACAGCCCTTGCTGTTCTGGAACTCTCTATGAAGACCAACCTATCTGTGAACTCACAAAGATCCGTCTGCCTCTGCTTCCTGAATGCTGGGTGTAAAGGCATGTGCCACCATGCTCAGATATCTTCCTTTAATTCTTACATGTCACATATTGCCATCTGTTCTTTTTGTACTTTTCAGTTGAGGGTTGAATCCAAACACTAGTTTAGCTACATAGTGACCCTCTGAAAAGCACAAGGATTAGCTATGGGTAAAGGCTGATGCTTCCGAGCCTGACTTCATTACCTGAGGCCCACATAGTGGAAGAAAACAACCACCTGACGCAGGTTATTTGACCACCATATATGCCCCTCCTACCACAAATTAATAAATTATTTTAAAAAGGAATACATAAGGGACAGTGAGATGTCTTTGTAGGTACTTGCTTGCCACCAAGCTTGATGTCCTATATTTAATCCCCAGAACCCATAAGGCATGAGAAGAGCACAGACAACAGACTTCTTCAAGCTTTCTTTTGCTCTCATGATATGTCTTCCATTGAACACATGCACACATTGGCTATGTTTACCCTTGAACACATGGCACACACGCACACATTGGATGTTTGCTGCTGAATGAATGGCACATATGCACAAATTGAAAGGAACAGACACCCCAAGACCAAGTTCTCATCACAAAGAGACTTATGTGCCCCTCAGGAACAGGGTAGGGAATAGGAGATGGATGGGAGATAGAAGATGGGGGAGAAAGGGAGAGGGTGAAGGGATGTTTATCTCAGAGAGACAAAGGACTGCTTCTGGATAGAAAGGCCATGTGGCCCTTAAGCAAACAGCAGTTTCTAAAGGTAAAAGGGGAAACAAACCTTGTGTCAGGATGAGATGTTCAATTTTGATGGGAAAGGCAAATTTGAGTCGTAAATGGGGGGCTTTTTGATTGCTAGACTTCAAGTCTTTGATAGCTGAAACTTGGTAGTCAGCCTCAGAAGGAGAAGTAGTCGAATAAAGGAATCGACCTGGGTGACTAGCTTTAAGAGTGTAATCTAATTGTTTTTAGCAAGGAAGAGGGATTAGGGGAAGGGAAAGGCCTACACATTCATATTTGTCTTGATTGGTCCTAAAAAGCCCTTCACACAGAAATGCGAAAATTGTTTAAAGAAAACACAAACAGGCTTGAGAAATGACTCAGAACTTTAAAACACTTTCTGTTTTTGCAAAGGGTCTGCACCTGATAAAAACTACTTATTTTTTGATAATTTTGTTTTATCAACTTTTTTCACTTATTTTACAAACTGACCACAGTTTCCCCCCTCTCTCCTCCCATTCCCTCCCCACTGCTTCCCATCTACCCCCATCCATTACTTTTCCAGTTAGAAAGGGGCAGGCCTCCCATGGGCTTAACAAAGCCTGGCACATCAAGTTGAGGTAGGACCAAGCTCCTCCCACGCATAAAGACTGGGTGTGTTAATCCAGCATGGTAAACAGGTTCCCAAAACCCAACTAAACCCTAGGTTCAGGTCCTGATCTCACTGCTAGAAGCCTTACTAACAGACCAAGCTGCATACCTGTCACCCACATGCAGAGGGCCCAGGTCAGTCCCACGAGGGCTACCTAGCTGTTGGTCCGGAGTCCCTGTGCTCCCACAAGCTCAGATCAGCAGACTCTGTGGGTTCCTTCATCATGATGTTGACCCCCTGCCTCTTCTAATCTCTTCTCCCTTTACTCAGGAGGACTCCCAGAGCTCGGCCCAGTGCTTGGCTGTGGATCCCTGCATCCACCTTCATCAGTTACTGGGTAAAGGCTCGCTGATGAAATTAGGGAAGTCACAAATCTGATTACAGCAGATGGTCAATTCAGAAATCCACTCCACTATTGCTAGCAGTCTTAGATGGAGTTTCCCTGGCACCAGTTTTCTCTGTAACCCCAAAATTTCCCCCATCAAGACACTCTCCCCTCCTTCTGCACCCAAACTGCCACCTGCACCCATCCAACCCAACCCATTCCCTTGAGTTCCCATGCCCTTGCTCCTACCCCCAGTTTACCCAAGAAATCTCTTCTATTTCTCCTTTCCTGGGAAAACCTTTCACTCCTCTTTGGGCCCTCTTGTTACCTAGCTTCTCTGGGACTGTGGATTGTAGGTCTGATGACCCGTCCTTTACTCCTAATATCCACTTATAAGTGAGTACATAACATGTTTGTCTTACTGGGTCTGGGTCACCTCACTCAAAATGATTTTTTCGAGTTCCATCCACTTGCCTGCAAATGTTATGTTGTCATTTTACAGCTGGGTAAAATTCCATTGTGTGTATTACCACATTTTCCTTATCCATTCTACGGTTGAGGGGCATCTAGGTTGTTTCCAGGTTCTGGCTATTACGAATAGTACTGCTGTGAACATAGCTAAGCAAGTGTTCTTTGGGTATATGCTCAAGATTGCTACAGCTGGATCTTGAGGTAGATTGATTCCTACCTTTCTGAGGACTCCCATATTGCTTTCCAAAGTGGCTTCAACTGGTTTAGACTCCCTCCTCTTCAACAGAAATGATCATCAGTATTTTTAAGTCAATCATTGAACTGAGTTGGTATCTCGGAGTTGTTTTTATTTGCATTTCCCTGAAGACTAAGGCTGTTGAACAATTTTTAAGCGTATTTCAGTCATTAGATTCTTCTGTGGAGAATTCTCTGTTTAGATCTGTATACCGTATTTTAATTGGATTATTTGTTATTTTGATATCTGGTTTCTTGAGTTCTTTGTATATTTTGGAGATCAGTCCTCTGTCTAATGTGAGGATGGTGAAGATCTTTTCCCATTGTGTAGACTATCATTTTGACTTATTTACCATGTCCTTTGCCTTACAGAATCTTTTCAGTTTCAAGGGGTCCCATATATTTATTGTTGCTCTCAATGTCTGTGCTACTGATGTTATATATTCAAGAAGTAGTCTCCTGTGCCAATATGCTCAAGGAGACTTCCCACATTCTCTTCTGTCAGGTTCAGTGAAACAGGATATATGTTGAGGTCTTTGATTCACTTGGACTTGAGTTTTGGGCATGGGGATAGATATGGATCTATTTGCGTTCTTCTGCGGGTTGACATTCAACTATGCCAGCACCATTTGTTGACAGTGCTTTGTTTTTTCCATCGAATAATTTTGGCTTTTTTTTCGAAAATCAGGTGTTCATAGGTGTATGGATTTATGTCAGAGTCTTTAATTCAATTCTATTGGTCCACATGTCTGTTTTTATGCTAATACCATACTGTTTTCATTACTGTAGCTCTACAGTAGGACTTGAAGTCAGAGATTGTAATACCTCCAGAAGTACATTTATTATACAAGATTACTTTAGTTATCTAAGGTTTTTTTTTGTTTTTCCATATAAAGTTGGGTATTTTTCTTTCAAAATATGTGAAGAATTGTGTTGGGAGTTTGATGGGGATTGCATTGAATCTGTAGATTTGCTTTTGATAAGATTGCCATTTTTACTATGTAGATCCTACCTATACAAGAGCATGGGAGATCTTTCCATTTTCTGATACCTTCTTCACTTTCTTCCTTGAAAGATAATAGGTCTTGTCATACAGGTCTTTCAGTTGTTTGTCTACGGTTACTCCAAGATATTTTATATTATTTGTGACTACTATAAAGTGTGCTATTTCTTTCTCAGTCCATTTATTATTAGTATAAAGCAGAGCTACTGATTTTTTTAGTGACTCTTGTATTCAGCCACATTACTGAAGGTATTTATCAGCTGTAGACATTCCCTGGTAGTATTTTTGGCATCACTTATGTATATTATTGTATCATGTGTAAATAGTAAGAGTTTGACTTCTTCCTTTCCAATTTGTATCCCCTTGATTGTCTTTTGTTGTCTTATTGCTCTAACTAGAACTTCAAGTATTATATAGAATAGATAAGAGTGACAGCATTGTTTTATTCCTGAGTTTAGTGGAATTTCTTTGAGTTTCTCCCAATTTAATTTGATGTTGGCTATGGCTTTCTGTATATTACTTTTATTATGTTTAGATATGTTCCTTGTATTGCTAATATCTCTAAGACCTTTATCATGAAGGGGTGTTAGATTTTGTTAAAGGCTCTGTTAGCATCTAATAAGTTAATTATGTAGTGTTTATTTTTTCTTACAGTTTATTTATATGGTGCACTACATTTGACAGTGGTGTGGGAGAATGGTCTGTATTCTGTCAATTATATTTTAAATAAATGCTGATTGGCCAGTAGCCAGGCAGGATGTATAGGCAGGACAACCAGACAGGAAGCAGAGATGGGTAAATGAGAATAGGAGAATTCTGGGAAGGAGGAAGCCCATTCCTCTGCAGTCCTAACTGGACAACAGAAGAAAGCTGTGACTACCCTGATGAAAAAGGTACCGAGCCATGTGGCTACCATAGACAAGAATAATGGGCTAATAATGGGCTATACAAATTATAAGAATTAATAAGAAGCCTGAGCTAATGGGCCAATCACTTTATAACTAATGCAGACCTCTGTGTGATTTCTTTGGGACTTAATGCTTGCGGGAACTGGGCAGGACAGAAACCCTGACAACATGACAGATTTTCATATGTTGAATCATCCCTGCATCTCTGGGATGAAGCCTACAGGATCATGGTGGATGATTTTTTTATGTGTCCTTGGATTTGGCTTGCCTGTATTTTACTGAGTATTTTTGCATCAATATTCATGAGGGAATTCGGTCTAAAATTCTCTTTGTTATGGCTTTGTGTGGTTTCAGTATCAGTGTAACTGTAGTCTCATAAAAAGAATTTGGCAATGTTTCTTCCATTTCTATTTGTGAAGCAAACAATTTGAGGAGTATTGTTATTAGCTCTTCTTTGAAATTCTGATAGAATTCTACATTGAAACCATCTGGTCCTGAGCTTTTTAGGGTTGGGAGATTTTTAATGACTGCTTACATTTCCTTAGGGGTTGTATGTGTATTTAAATTGTTTTTCTGGACTTGATTTAATTTTGGTATGTGTTACCTTTCAATAAAACCAACTATTACTTTTATATTTTGCAATTTTATGAAGTACAGGTTTTTGAAGTAAACCTAATGATTTTCTGAATTTCCTCAGTATCTGTTATCTCCCACTTTCCATTTCTGATTTTGTTAATTCAGATGTTCTCTTTCTTCCTATTGATTAGTTTGGATAAGGTTTTGTCTATTTTGTTGGTTTTGTCAGAGAACCAACTCTTTGTTTCATTGATTCTTAGTATTGGTCTTTATTTCTATTTTTCTGATTTCATTACTGAGTTTAATTATTTCCTGCCATCTACTCCTAAGCGAGTTTGCTTTTTTGTCCTAGAGCGTTCGTTCAGCCCTCAACCAATGTAATCAATGTGGAAAGATTTATCCATTGGTTACATTGTAATGCTTTCCTACCACTTAGTTCCTCCATGTGCACAAAGTCAAATTGTTGAAGAATATTATTTTAAGGTGGGTTATTTTGTTTATTCTCTGGAATATTTGTGTAATGATGCAAAGATATGTTTGATTAAATAAAATTCACCTGTGGTCCTGAGGATGAGTCAACACTAGCCGACAGGAAGTATTAGGGAGGAGCCAGCTGAAGAAGGGATTATAAAGAGTAAGAAAAACATGAGGGCTTCTTGGGAATGTGAAGAGGGAGCTAGGTGAGCTGCTTGCTATTCAGTCTCTCTGGGAAGTAGGGTTCTACCTCAAACTTTGAGTCTTGACTTCCTTAGCAGGAAAGAGATTTAGATAAGTTCTCTTAGTAGTTTAGAAAGAATCTGTGCCTGAGGGAACAGAATTTCCTCAGGCTGTGGCTTTTGGGGCCCAGCTGCTGTAGAGGTAGAGTTACAGTTGCTGACTAGGATAGCCATGATTTAAAAGGCAGACAATTTAAAAAGAGGACAACAATTGGTGCTCCAATGGATGGTAGAACCACATGGAAGGAAGGGTCACACCAGCGAGCTTTGCTACATTAGCCATCTGGAACTTACAATTGCCCTCTGAAGCTCTCAACTACCAGCTCTGCTGAATCTGTTGTCTGAACTTCTCCATGATAAATATGACAAGTAGATTAACAGGATGTAGGCCTTGGAAAGATATATTAATGAACAAAAATGTTCAGACACAGAGAACTTAGAGCACTATTTTCCACATCATTGCATTGTGAAACTGGAGAGGAATGGCCTAAGGTTATTAGAACACCAACTTTTATCAAGTTCAACAACAACCACCAGATACTGTGCATCCCCACGGCTATGCAGAAGTTAATGGAATTCTGTAGATATGTTAAAGAGAGTCAAGAAGCAGGAGTTTCATTTGGCATTCATTCCTCTTTTGTAAGACAGATGTTAAATTCATGGGCAACTAAGAACAGAATTATTCCACAAGACTGAAGGAATTTAGTTTCAGCAGTGTTGGAAACTGGTCCTTACAATGGAGAACTTGGTGGAGAGAAGAAGCCAGGGTCCTGGAACAACAAGGTAGAGTTAGAAGTCATGAGATTTCCCAATTCCAAGCTCTTGGTGAGGGTCAGTATGCTAATTTGCAAAGACAGTGTATGTTGGATGTTAACTCCCAGATTCTATGTTGTATAGCAGCTTTGAAAGACTGGTACAAGGTTGGAGAATCAAGAAAGAGGATTGAATCATTTACTAAAAGTATAAAAGGCCCCAAAACTGATTTTTTTGCACAGATTAACATCAGCTGTACATAGAATGATATCTGATCCAGATGCTAGACAAATATTAATCCAGTCTTTGACTTTTGAAAATGCTAATTTAGAATGTGAAAGAGTGATTAGGCCTTTAAGGGCAAGATCAACACCCACAGAATAATGGGTCAGACATATAATTACTATTGGCCCCCATATTTCTAATGTTGATACTTGGATAGGATCATTTCTTTCTAAGAATATGAAGAAAAGTCAAAATGGTAGGTGTTTTAATTGTAGTAGACAAGGTCATTTGAGAAAGGAGTATAGGTAAATTTCTCCTAGAAATAATGTTTATAATAGAAATACTCCAAACAGAAGGTCCAACTTTTTAGAGTGTGAAGAAGGTGCGGTAAAAGCCAGCATTAGAATGCAGATCAACAAGGGACAGGCAGGGTAGCCCTTTGTCATCAGAAAATACCTGCTGGGGGCTCTTGCAGGCTTCAGTGTCAAATCTAAGTGGGGAGGGGAGCATAGCCCCCAGGCCTGGGAGTTGTATTGGTCTGGACTCCAAATCCCAGCATGCCAGGTCCTGACCCCCACAGGGTATTTAAGTTAGATCCCAGAAGAGACACAGGTGGTTTCTTTCCTCTCCCCTCAGTGGTCATGTTAGCTGTTTCCTGGTTCCCCCTTGGGGCCACCCGAGAGTGCAGGAATCCCATTAAACCTGGATTTTTTAATTTGGCTTGTTGTGATTTGGCTTGATTGGGATTGTTGCAGTGGCAGAGAGCTTGCATTAGGACAAATTTCTAATATCTTGGAGGTTGCACCGAGAAAGAATGGCCTTTCCGAGTGTCCCTAGGTCATGTGTTGAAAGCCCCCTAGTCCACAATCTGAGCTTTCCATGCCACACTAAAACCGGCTCCTGGGCTACAGCAGCTGCATCTTGGTGAGTCCCTTTTTCTTGTCTATGCTATAGGGTTTTGGGGGGGGACCCATGAGTACTTACTTTTGTTGATTATCGGACCCTTGTTGAAGCTGCGAGCTCACACCAAGAGTTTGATCTCAGCAGTGGCTAGACTGGCAAGACCAGGTCTGGCTAGGTTGGGCTTTATTTGCTCCAAGGATGCCTAGCATTCAATTTCCATGGCCCTGTTAAGCCTAAGAGCTATTTTAGCAGATACTCTGTAATAGACCTAGGCCACTTGGTTGGGCATAGACTTTAAAATAGGCACTTGCAGTTCAAAGCTGGATCCACTGTCACACCTGGGATGCCTCTTACAAAATCTTTATAAATTGGGGTTGTCTGACACAATCTGTCTCAAATGGCTAATTTCCCTATGCACTAAGATTTGGCCTCAATATGATCTTGACAATGGGACCCATTGGCCACCAGAAGGAAGCCTTGAGCTTACTGTTCTCTGGGACCTAGAAAATTTTTGTCACCATAAGGACAAATGGGCAGAGCTTACATATGTCTATGGTTTGGGGGCTCTGTGCTCTCACCCTTCCCTTAGTAGCCAGTGTCAAACAGCACCAATCTTTGTTGCTAAGGCTGCAATGCCTCCAAATCCCCAGTCATCTGGTTCAATTCCAGCTGAACCATGTGGCCAGAGGCACTGGCCCCTCCCCCACTCCCTCAATTCCACACTACCCAACCCTCTCCTGTGAAGCAACATTCTCCACATTCCTCTCCTTCCCTGTCTACCCTCTCCCTTCCCAATCTGGAGGTTCAAGTCAACTTCCACCTTCCCCACCTTTCCCTCACCCTCCTACCTCATCTCCCCACCCTTGGACCCCCTCTGTGCACTAGGATAGCCCCTTCCAATCCTCCCCAGTCTCCTCCCATACCAGATCCCACCATAGCTCTGCCCTTCTCTGTCCTCTCCAGGAAGTGGCAGTAGTCAATGGCATTATGAAAGTTCATGTTCCCTTTTCTCTTCCAGATCGCTCTCGGATAGAAAAGTGGCCAGGTACCTTTTCTACAAATCCTTCTGCTTATAACAAAGAGTTTCATTATTTGTCCCAGACCTACGATCTTACCTGGCATGCCTATTACGTCATCCAAGCTTCTACTCTCACTCCCGAGGAGTGAAATAGAATTCAGGNACCACTTGTTAAATATGCTTTCTTTTTTCTATTTGATATTTTTTGCTTCTTTGTAAAACATCAGGTGTTCAAAGATGTGTGGATTGATATCCGGGTCTTCCATTTGGTTCCACTGGTCCTTCTGTCTGTTCTTATGCCAATGCCAGGCTGTTTTCAGTACTGTAGCTCTGTAGTAGAGTTTGAAGTCAGGGATTGCGATGTAGTGTAGGAGGTCCTTCTGCTTTCATTGGTTGAATAAAGAAACTGCCTTGGCCTTTTGATAGGGCAGAACTTAGGTAGGCAAAGTAGACAGAACTGAATGCTGGGAAGAAGGGCAGAGTGACAGATGCCATGGATCTCCTGCCTGAGATGGACACTGGTTAGAATCTTTCCAGTAAGCCACAGTCATGTGGTGATACACAGATGAACAGAAATGGGTTAAATTAATGTAAGAATTAGCCAATAAGAAGTTAGAGCTGATGAGCCAGGTAGTGTTTAAATGAATGCAGTTTCTTTGTGGTTATTGTGGGTGTAAGCTAGCCGGGTGGCTGGGACAAAGGGCACCCGCTCTCCTTGCTACAGTGATTCCTCCAGAAGTTCTTTTATTGTACAGGATTGTTTTGGCTATCCTGTTTATTTATTTATTTATTTTTGCTTTTCCATATGAAGTTGAGTGCCATTCTTTCAAGGTCTTTGAAGAATTTTGCTGGGATTTTGATG
Organism: Bramus lutescens; assembly: GCA_001685075.1. Taxonomy (NCBI): domain Eukaryota; kingdom Metazoa; phylum Chordata; class Mammalia; order Rodentia; family Cricetidae; genus Bramus; species Bramus lutescens. The sequence continues at coordinate 7,569 of LOEQ01010312.1, read as the reverse complement.
GGCATTGTGTTGAATCTGTGAATCCTTTTTCTTGTCTTGAGTTTTGGGGGGACCCATTTGTACTTACTTTTGTCGGTTATTGGACTCTTGTGGAAGCCGTGGGTGTAATGGATTATTAAAAATTGCTGCG